>JAOVVB010224199.1:0-10505 GCA_028570985.1 Heterobranchus longifilis
GTGGGTGTGTGGGTGGGGGTGGGGGGGGGGGATTACTAAGTAGCAGCACAATTAAGACCATTGATTCTTTGAAGCCAACTGGAAAAACATTGAGTTATCCATTATCAGTTAGACCTGTACAAACTCTGCTGGGCTGTCTGTCTATTATCAAAGACTCGTTCAATCAGTGGGTTTGTTTTTCTTTCGGTATACGATGTAAAGAATGTGTTAAGAAGCTTCAGATCCAGAAAGAGATACAATTACTTAGGTGGCCAGCATATGATCAAAATTTTAAACCAGCATCCCAAGATTCAAGATAGACGATGGATAAGGCATGGTATGACATCGTATTCTTTAAAGGATGGGGGGTGGGGGGTGCGTGGACTTCCAATCTATGTCCGAAAAATATGGTTTGGAGAGACAAGGTTGTTGTAGATACTTGCAAATGTGGCACCATTATGTAAAAGAGGTGAATGGGCGCTCTGTTTATTAAAGCATACCACTCTGAACCCACCAGACGGATCACTGGGGACCGATATCTAAGTAATTTATTAATGATTAATGACTACATAAAGCAAAAGTGGGCAAGAGAACCAGACACTGAAATCTCTCCAAAGGAATTGTGTCTCTTCATCGGGACCCAGACGACTACTACAAACTCACAACGTTGGACAGACTTTTGTTGGAAGAACTGAGGTTTTTCATGATGCCAAAAATTAAATCAAAACAAACTGGACTTCAGAATAAATGCTGGAGACAATGTGGGTAATGGCAGATCACACTCACGTCTTTTGGTCTTGTTCCATCATGCTGCCTATGTATTGGGGCTGTGGGTTTATATCTGTTTACCTCCCTATTTTCATCTCTCTCTATCGACAGTACAAGCATATCTTAAGTTTAGATCTACCTGTTTGAATCTGTTGTCTGCCTCTCTGCCACACATCTGTCCCTAAACCTTCCTGCCTCTTGTACGCTTATCTCTCAGCTTGCCTGTCTTTTTCCATGCCTCTGCTCATGTCTCATGTTTTTCTGGACACTCCTCCGCCTCAGATCCGTCTGTTTCCTGTCATTCTGTCTGTCTGAAGTCAGCCTGTCTGGGGAACGGCAAGGCCTCTTCTATTTGCTTTTGTCTCAGCATCTATTTTTATTTATTTATATCTAATAGAAGCTGAATCCACAAAACACTCTCTTCAATGCTCTCACATGTGTCATGAACAGAGGAGGCTTCAGCTAAATGTAACTGAATGTGGTTTGTCTGTGACACAGGTTAAAGACCTTTAAAAGGTTTGAAAATGTGCTGAATCCATAAAGCTATTGCTATAAAGATACCTTATGTAACATACAGCATATAACACACATTTAAGGATTTTTTGCCATTCTCTGCAAAGCTGATATTTTGGATTTATCTTGGCAAGACAATGAAAACATACTGTACAGTGTAGACCTATTTGTTTGCTTACCTGCTGCCTGCCTAAGCAAAGCTCAGAACATTGAGTTGCTCTCCTAAATTGGAAATCAGGTCAACTTCTTTTTACAGAGGAACAGTTATAGAAGAGCACAAACATGATTCATTATATGGGTATAGTCTATATAGATGTATGGTATTTGGAAAACTTTTCGAGTCATGTTTTGCACAAGTTTTAAGTAATTCAACTTCTGGAAAAGGGACCTCTTATCACAAATGTCGGAAGTGACAATTGTTGTGTTGTAGAATATGACATTAAAGGGCAACACCACCAATTTCAACTCATAATGGCTAGTTTAACAGTGATGGGGAATGGTATCCAGCCTGTCAAAACGGTTTTATAAAGTGTTCTTCGGTTCTGGAGGACTTTTGTAAAATCTGAGAAAGGTAGTAAGAAAACAATCAAGAAGGAAAACACTTCTTGTGGCTAATTTGCAGAACCGCAATAATATTTTGGTTGGTGCTTGAACTATCATGATTTGCATTTGATTCCTAAAAGTTAAAAAGGGGGTTATTATTGGAAACAGGAATTACTCTTGGGGTGGATTATGTCAAAGACAGTTTAGAAAGGGGATTGTGCAACTTAGAGTCATATCCTGTATCTGTGTCATGTGGGTTTCGCCCCAGCCCCGCCTCTTTAGGAGACTAGCAGCAGGTCCTGAGTCTGTTCACTCTAATGGGAGAAGTGAACGTGAGAACAGATTATGACAGATTCTTTCACCCCATAATCACCAAAGTAAATACTGGACCCAGTTTTCACAAGCCACATATCTTCCGAACATTCTGACACTAAAATGGCATTTTTCAGACCATTTGTTCGAGACCTGTCTCTGTCTCAACAACACACTCTCGCAAGATCTAAGCTAACGACAACACACGATTGCGAACGCCTACCGAACTAATTTTTGTAATGCTAAATATGGCTCTTAGCTGTATAGATATCTAATGTTAGAGAAAGAAAGAATAAATACATTATGCAAATATAACCTTTCATCTATCCATGCCACATTCAACACGAGGCCACGCCCACTTAGGAGACAGGAAGTGTGTACCATTTCATACCATTGGAGCAACTTGTAATGTGATATCTTGAGCATCTTTGACCAGAGATGTTTTTTTACTTTTGAAGCATGAAGCTGGTATTGACTATTTCACTATTGTATTCATGGGATGAAATTGTGCCATTTGAAAAAGCCTGACCTTTGGTGTAATAACGCAACTGGAAAGGATAATGATTTCTCTGACTCATGGACTGATTCAGATGTATAGTAATAAATGATGAATGTTTCTATTTATATAGTTACAAATTACTTTTTGTGAATGTAAACAATATACCAAGAAACGCTCAACCCTCAAAAGTATGTGCTGAATCCTCAAAAACAGTCTATAAAAATATATCAGGACAGCACTCCAATGCATTAATGTCTCTTTATTGCCGCACAACAGACGTTTCGAGCAAGACGCCCTTCTTCGGTGCTTTAGTCAAATAAACTGAATCAGGTGAATGCAAACAACCTTTGATTATTTGTTAGTAGTGACTAACATTGCAGTGAAAACCATTTGTCACAACAGTACTAAAATAGCCTATATTCTCTCAATAAATCTCACAAAACCAACATGACTATACTGTAAGTTGTGTGCTGCACATTCAGAGCTGTTTTCCATGCAGAAGACGAAATTTCCACTGACTGAGCTAATACAACTGCCTTTTTTTAAAATGTCAATATCGGAATTTATGAACTGTTAAGAACAGCCCCCACTGCTGGCATGCAGCCATCTCTCTATGGGTTGAATCTGTTGCTGAAGTATGGTACATTTTCTGAAAAAATAACCTAGAGTGACTCACAATCTTGTCCTACAGTTAGCTGTTGGCGTTAACAAGGCGAAATCCCAACACTTTCCCCAAAGCCATCAAAAGGCATTAGCTCACCCCAGTTCAGAGATGGCACCATACTGTACAAATGTCCCTTCTGGGCTACCATCTAACAGCTTGCTCCCCAATGAAAGGAGCCCAGACAACAGCGGAAAGCACTATGTGGTAAAAATAGACCGCTGATACAGTATATTCACGCCTTTTGAGGATTTGTGTTTTTCCTCAAATATGTTGATGACTCAGTTGTGTACTGTATGTGTGTATGTGCAGGGAGACAGAACCAGCAGTGGTATATTTGTGGTATTTATACTTTATACTATAGTAGTTTGTGTCGACCACTCCCCCGGCCATTATTCAAGGCCCGGATTCTGTTTGACTCCTGGCCACTATTTGAGAAAATATGGTAAATGTTTTTATTTTTTTATATTAAGCAAAATAGTATATGCCCGGACCTTGTCTAACACCGACTTCCGCAGAAAGCCTCGTGTACAGTGGCTTTTTCACTGAAAACAGCTGCCGGCTGCTGCTGGAAATATACCAGCATCAACAACAAGGTTAATGAGAGCGGTGAGAATGAACCAAAACAGTAAATAAGTGGGCGCAAAACCAAAACAATAAGCTGAGAGGGAACAGAGTGTGGTGATAATTCTCTGTGGATTTGACACAACAAGTGACCCCTTTCAAATGCCGCCTAATCATTTGATTAACTATTATATAATTAGCTATTATTATAATATAAAAAATATTAAATAGTGGGTCTATATTATGCCATTTTATCCAATAGAACCAAGAGACCATATTCTTTCACAGACACAGTGCATTATTCATATGCACATATCTGTGTTTGTGGGTGATGCATGCATACTTATATGGTTGTCGTGTGCAGTCAGAAGGATACACTTTGTACTCTGGGTTGTCTATTAATAGCCTCACAGGGAGATAATAAGGTAGACAAAAAAACAGATTTACAGATTTTTACAGATCTAAAAGAATACACAATGATAAATTAGAAGTATCATATATCTGCTTCAGTTGGTAACTTGCTGGCTCTTTCTATAGTTAAACATACAGGTGTGGACACATGGGATCTACCACCACACTGTGCAGTGCTGGTATATTCTTGTCACACCCTTGTCCACATGTTTTCTATCAAGGCTTAATACTTCTCTGAATGTCCCTCTATTTTTTTCCATCAGTGTTTAAAACATCACCCTCCCTCAGGTTGACACCGTTCTCCATCTCTCTATCTAGGCTTCTCCTTTTCATTTGTACTCCTGTATATCTCTCTGCCATTACACAAAGGGTTTATAAATTATACTCATCCATTCCCTATTCTTTTCAATCCATCTTTTCAACTCTTCATATTCCTTTATCAATCCCACAAGTCTACCTCAGCATCCTCTCTCTCCTGTGATACATAAAAAGTAATTTCCTGCACCCCTTTTGTACATCCCTCTCGTTTCTCTCCAAAGTATCTGAAAGCGTTTTTTTGTTTCCAACTCCACTTTATTACGGTTTAGCATTTTTTTTCTGCATGTCTACCTCCCTCTTCCTCACTGTACTGTACTCCACTGTCTGTAACCCTCCAACGTCTTGCTCTTTATTGTGCTCCACATGACTTCTTATCTTTTGTGCAAGGCTTAAATACCACTGTTGGTGACAAAGACCCTCCCCTGGACACTGACAAAAGGTCTCATTACACAGAGGGAAGACAGAGCCAGCTGCACTCGGTGCTCTGTCTTGCTCTTTCTCTCTCAAATGTACACACATTTACACAAGCCCACACTCACATATGTACCCCAAAACACATACATAACACAGTGTGTGCACATCATGTACGTCAATGAAGGACATTTACTGCTGACAGCAGATGTTTCATCCCACAAAGCTGCAATATATTTTTATCTATGTGACTTGGAAGTAGCAAAAACACTAATGCAAGCCTTTCCGTTCTTGTGGAAGGCATTGATCAAAGCTGCTTAATAGCCAGGTTCAACACTCTGCTGTTCCTGTGGAGAGCTGGAGGCTTGCTCAGTCCTCATTACAGCCTCCAACAGGAGGCAGAGACAGGAAGTGTTGAAAGGAAGGACAAGGGAATGAATCCTCTGGAACTCTGTATCTCCATAAATCACAGCAACACACAAACAAAACACTTCAGCTCCTTTGGAAAAGGACACACACACTTGCAAGCATACATGTGCACAAATGCCAAAATGCACTTACACATACACTCAACATACACAAGTATATACAGCTCACATCCACATATCCGCTGACACACTAAAGCACATGTGTCAACCTATTCTATTTTTAGCTTTCTAGCTGCTGTACACGCTATTATTTCCCAGTCTGCTGAGAACCCTCCTCCTAAATGAGTAACACTGCTACAAATTCATTCCACATTAAAACAAGAGCTGGGCATGACACTGATCAACACTTGCCTTTTGACTCTGATTTAAATCAGTTAACACACACACGAGTCAAACTGTTCTATTTTTAACTGCTTATCTGCAGCATGAACATTATTATTCCCCAGTCTGCTGAAACCTCTTCTTATTGAGTCACACTGCTACAAAACTAGACACTTCTCCAAGCTCCACCCGGTAGATCCCGAGGCATTCCAAGGCCAGATGGGATACTTAATCCCTCCAGCAGCAGCAGGTTTACCCCTGGGTCTTCTCCCAAATACACATGCCATGAAAAACTCTATCCTCGTCATATGCCCCAAAAAACCTTAACCTGCTTAATCTCTATGTTCTGTATGAAACGGTGTCTTAAAGTGAAAATAATCTCCATCCACACAAGCGTTTTAGCACCGTTTCAGAACTAATCCTTGTCCATACTAACATGCCTGAAAACACATACCACAGACCATTCACGTATACTGGCCATGCGCGTGCTGGTGTAAACACGGGGTAGGGCCGTTATAGGGGTTTGGAAATGCCAGAGTAGTGGACGCTAGGCATAAACGTAGTAAAAGTTATGCGTTTTAAAAAGTAAACATATTAGTGTGGGTGTAGCCTAAGGGTTAGCCTAGCCACCCTTCACAGGAAACTAATTTCGGCCACATGTATCAGCAGTTTCATTCTTTTGGTTATTACCCAAGGCTCATGATCATAGGTAGGAGTCGGAAACACAAGTGTCACAACAGAAGTGGAGCAACCGTATCTTGTGCACATTGCAGGTTATGGCCCAATGAAGCCAGAAGGACAACATCATCTGCAAATAGTAGAGATGCCATCCTAACAACACCAAAAAGACACTCTCCAGACTTCTGCTGGCTGTGGCTTGATATTCTCACCATACAATTCATAAACAGGAGAGGTAGCAGAGTTTGTCAGAATCCAATGCCTACAATCAATATGCTTGATTTAATGCTAAGAATGGGAAGAAAGCTCTTGTTTTGAGTGTATCTACTACATCCGCACCGTATTTCTGGTCTAAGCAGCGGCAGCCTTTTTACTGAATTTTGGGCTCAAGGAACACTCATCTGTCTGTGTCTTCTGTCAATCATTTGGTCATCATTACAGTGACTAGTCTCAATAATGATGCATGGACAAAAACACAACAAAGGCACAAGATGAATTAAAATAGGACTCACCTATGGTGGAAGAGCAGCCAAGGCAGCAATCATCACAGAACATGGAAGGAAAAATCGACAAAAAGAACAATTACCATTTGATTTGATTTGATTTGATTTGATTTGAATTGAGTTATACGCTCAGGAGACACACAGAGGTAGAGTTAACATGACACCAACAATGCCTTTTCCTTCATTATTTTCTAGTAGAAGTTGTAAAGAAACAGGCCGCTAGTGAGGAAAACAGAGTTAATTGGACACACAAGAGAGAAGACAGAGTGACACCTCACCCCTGGATGCAAAGGAAAGAGAGTATGATTAAAGTGTTAACACATACACCTGGACAGAACAGAGAAAGTGAAGGTTGTTTTTTTGTTTGGTGAAGATGTCTAGTGGTGTTGATAAGAAGAAAGACTCTGTGATTGGTTAGTAGTAGCACACCCGTCAACAGCAACACTGTTAATTATGAGAACACCCCAGCAGTGCACCATTGGGAATTAAGGTACTCACAGATTAAAGTCAAGCCAATCCATAGCCTCAGATGGTCAACACTTGAGCCCATGCATTAGTCACTCACAAACAGTCCAAATTGGACAAGCCCAAAAGCCCCAGCCAAGATTTTAGAAAAATGTGTTCATGCAAGGGTCTAATTATCCATCTAACCCCCAATGAGTAGAAGGCACACAGGTAATCAATCCCACTCAAAAAAACATTTGAAATCAGTTTCAAATATCTGAAAGTCATGCATGACAATAAACCATTCATTTTTATTTTTTAGTTACTCTATAATTAACTTCTATTTTGTCCAGGGCTGACAGCAACCAACCTTCGATGATGGGGGTAACTGGAGGGACCACGGCAGGTTCTTCCAAGGGATCAGCAAAGCTGGGAAAGAAGGGCTTAGCTGTAGGGTTAAGACCAGATCCTGGGTTGGCTGATGGAGGGGAACAAGGACTGATGAGTGGGGATGCTTGTGGAGGGAAGTTCTTTGTTTCTGGGGAGGTGGGACTCTTTACAGAGGAGGAGGAAGATGAAGAACGAGACTTCTTGGTTTGCTTCTGGGCTGATTTGGCATCTTTGTGTTGGAAGTCCTGCGCTGTGGTTTTGGGGGAGCGGAGAGGAGCTGGACTAGGAGCATCGAAGGACAGCCCTAAGGTTAAAGGATGACCTGAAGCGCTCACGTCACTGAAGTCGAATAGATCGCTGTTGCTGCTCATGTTGGAGTCGTTCAGGAGCCACGAAGCATCTGAAGGTGAGAGAGGTGGGGCCGAGGCTAACACCTCGCCTGTTGGGGAAGGGCCTGGGCTTGGCTGGGAGGCGGGGCTGAACGCAGAGGTGTCTCCCTCGGGCATGGCTTGCACGTGAGACTCTTGGAGGGAACTGGTGTTATCGAACATCCCGCTGTCAACCATGTCACCACCAGGTGAAAAGGCCTGGCTGCTGTTGCCTAAGCTTGCATTTTCAGTATCCAACAGGAGGTCAAATGGATCACCAGGGTGAGGAGCCATTGGGAAGGAGCCAAGTGTTGCACTGTTGGTGGTAGAGGGCATAGTGAACGGAGCTGCTGTGGCTTTCAGTTCGCTGTTCAGGACCAGTGGGTTGATGGGAGCAACTGTTGGGAAGAATAGGTCCTGAGACAGGGGGGAAGGGACCAGGCCTTCTTCTGGGAAGACCTCCTTTTTCCAAGGACTCTTGTTGGTATCCATGTCTACGAACGAGGCCTCCAGGTTTGCCTGAACAGAACTCCCTAGGTCCATCATCACCTCTTCTGTGATTTGAGAGGTCGCTGCGGCCGAAGGGACAAATGGTTCTACTGTCACGCCCCACTCCTCTGGAAGCTTCTTCCTGCTCTTCCCCTTCTTGCCCCGGCCTCCACTCTTCCCAAGCTGCTCCTCCCAGCCACCATCTCCTCTATCCCGCCTTGGGCCAATCCTGTGGTAGAACTCCTCTGTTGGGGGAGTGTTTTCTCCCTGTGCTTGCACCTCGGGGGCCCCCCTGCTCTCGAGGTGTTCATAAGATCCCTCATCTTTCTGTCGCCTTTTCTTCTTCTTCTTCTGTTTTCGGTCCGAACCATCTCCCTCCCTTTCATCGCCTCCAGCATAGGCAGTGCTCTCTCGGGTAGGCCAACTGTCAGGAGGGTCGTCGGGGCTGTGTGCGAGATGGCCGGCATGGCGACTGATCACCGTGGAGACACTGGGGCTGAAAGGGAGGTCTGTCGGTAGGCAGCCAGCCTCATCTGGCCAGCAACCTTGTTGTGGGTGAAGAGGGGAGAGTTTAAAGTTGGGGGAGATGGGTATGTGCATATGAATTGGTTCCCTTAGTCTAACTCAAAAAAAAAAAAAAACTGAATGTATCAGACAAAGAGGCAAAAACAGGAGAACAACGAAGATCATAACACTGAAAATGTACTAGGGCTGTCACTTTTAATACAAATCAAGTTCAAACAAATTTGAAATGACACACAATTTGTTCGAATGAATTCGAACATCAGCTTATGTACTATGGTGTAGAAGCGAAAATACTTCCACACATTGCTTCTCAGATGCTTTGGTGTCATGATTGTCCACTAGTGTCCTCAATTTTCATAGCAAACAGCATTACTGACAGGACAATAGGGCATGGGTCAAGGGTCAAGCGGATAATGAATGGTTACAGCGCCCTCTGATGGATCACAAGGAAAAATATGTTAAATGGTGTGTTGCGCTTATAGTGTGCATTTTGAATTTGAACACGTATACAGTTCGAATATTAACTATGTTGTAACGAATGTTCGAATTTGAATAAAAAGTGACAGCCCTAAAGTGTACACATAATTACTGCAAACAATTTATTTAAATAAATTGAAATTATAGTAGCGATTATAGCTACATTTTATTCACCAAGATGGTGGGAAGGCTGAGAAGATGACAAAATGGATCAGACACAGTATCAAAGCATCTGGAGGAAAATTCAATCCACATCCAGAAGCGGTGCATGTTCCAGAAAGCCGAGCTGTAATCATTACACCCTTTGTATATATGAACTGTAGGAGTGTTTTTTTCTGTCATTTATCTGTCACCCTTTAATCAAACAAACAAATGTGTGCATTTTGTTGATCTGAAAATCAACCAAATAAATGTCCACCCAAAGCTGGATTTCAAGTCTTAAAAATCCAATCCGTGTCAATGCTGAATAAATAAATGTTTGGAAGAATGAGAACACACACAAACATGCTGGAGAGTCTTGAATTAAATGATATAGAGAAGTGGTATTTTTGGGTGGCTGACTCAATGCAGCCTCAGGGTCTAGTACAGTACACACTCACATGGAAACTATTGGGCAGCAAAAGAGCTCTGTTTGAAATCAAAACAGAGCGAGTAAGGTGTGTGAGTGTGCATTTATGTGCAGACGTGTAGTACATATACAGTGTACACATACATGGACACAAACACAGACACAGACACACAAAAACAAAAATATCAATCATATATTTGATGTATGTATGTTATTAATGTTAATTTCTGCTTGTATTCAGTTGTTAACTGTGATCATGAATGCAAATGAACTCTAAAAGACTGCTTTAATGGTCCCATAGTAAGGAGGTCAATTACAGGAAACCATTCTGTAAC
>JAOVVB010224210.1:0-24321 GCA_028570985.1 Heterobranchus longifilis
CCGTGCAGAAGGAGGCATGCATCTACTCATGGACGAGAGGCTCGTGCTCGTGACAGTGTGAGATGTAAACATTAATGGCGTCCTCCTCGGCTGAGCTGTAACGTTAGCTAGCTCAGGGGAGCTAACAGTATCAGTTTCCTACGGTGCAGTGATACAGTTGGCGTAGAGGTAGAAAGAAAATAGTTCCTACATGAATCTGCTCACAACAAGGTCTGTGGATTATCTGGAGCAATCGGGTCAGGATTTCTAGAATTTCTTGAGTTTTTCAAATGTACTTTTTTGGCGCTTTGAGCACCACAAGCCGAGTGTCATCTGGTTCCATTATATTGGAGACAAGGCAGACATCTCTACGGCCGATATCTCCAACAATCTGCAACTCACACCAAAACAATCTAGACTGATAAACAGCTCTACAGCGAGGGGAAAATATGTGTTTTTGATATTGGGGTGAACTGTCCCTTTAAGACATTCTTTTACCTGCAGATTGTGACTGACTTCCATGCTGACTTTGGGCAGAGACACGGCGACTGCTGTCTGCTTCAGCTTGCTCATCCACGTATCCAGCTGCTTCTTGGTCAGGATCTTCTCCAGTCTCTCCAGAGTTTCCACGTGGTGGGGCATGATGAACACCACAGTGGACTTCTTATGAGCCAGAGGCATGCTCAGGATAGTTAACTTATTGGTTTTGTCATCAAGGAAGCCATAGAGACCTGAGGAAACAAATTGTATTGTACATATTAGCAATCTCTGCTTTACAATACACTTTAGAGGAAGCTCTTAAGGTTTCTGTTGTGAACCACATTCTGTTTTTATAAATTATTAAGAGACCTGAACAAGGACTTTCTCCTTGTCCTATACAGCATGTATGTTTATTGCATTGCTGTGTTACAAATAATATTTCATATTGCAGAGACACCTACATGAAACCAACACAGGGCGTGAATAAGAATGCATGTTATGAAGCAGCTCTTGTTTCTATTAAAGTAATTGTTCAAAATGTTGGGAAATAGACTGATTTGCTTTTGTGTCAAGTTAGATGAAAAGACTGATATAACTCATGCGTTGTGTGCCGGACTATAGACCACTGCTGTGTCCGGAATCACTCCCTCATTCACTACTGTATAATAGACACGCAGTAGTTTACTCTATTGTGAGCATTAAAATGAGATTTCAAACACGTATGAATCATTGTCATTCTGCATCATCACTGACAACTGTCGCAACTGTAATTTCGCACCTATAATATGCATAAGATTAAATTGTGGGATTGTTAGCAGAATAGCATACATTCCACGGACACTCCTTTTTTGTTCCATTATGGGAATTGGGGCACTATTTTGTCTAACCCTGATGCAATAGTCTATGTTTTATGGGCCACTAAAAACAGAAATATTGAATAAACAACAATATTAGATTAAAATATGATTGAGTGAGGTTATATTCCAAGGCTGGATTTTTTTTTATGAATTGCATTATTACAAATGTCAGTGTGATTTTGAAAGAAGTCTTGCTTTTGGAACAGAATTTGAAAGTTCCAGTTTCACTTTGGCTCTCTATATATTTCACACAAACTAGGACACTCAAAATGACGAGGGGTATATATTGTATATATGGAGTGATTTCTGACACAAATTGTTGTTTTACACTTATGTAATATGGAAATAATCCTTTAAGTGTCATAAATGTTGTTTCTGAACACACCATCAGGACTGTCTCCACCTACCTGTGCGGTGCATCATCTGCACTGAAACAGTGTAGCTACGGGACACCATGAATCCACGGTTGTCCACCATGTCCTGATGGAACTGCTCATCCCAGTGAGCTGTGAGAAATAAAAACCGATTATTTTTGAGAGCATTTAAAGGAATAATACGGCACACATTCAACAGATTTTATACAGACTCACGTTTGAAAAACATAGCATTGATGATCATCGCCCCATCAGTCTTTTCTACATCCTTGGTGACCTCAGGCAGTTTGCCATCCGTAGACTTGGCCGCCCATTCGTTGATGGAGTTCACGGCACTCTTCTTATCTCTGAAGTTTATCTTGGAGTGGTCACAGTTATAGTGCTTTTTGCTGCTCTTGACAAAATCATCCACAAAGGTGACAGAGCTGGGTCCATACAGGCGGTTGCTAATCTTCCAGGTGACATTGCGGGTCTTTGGGTCGCTCACCTCAGTCAGGAGTTCAGCCAGACCGGAGTGCAGCTGCTCATCTTTCACTTTAGCTGCATTCAGAATGGTTTTTACCTGAGAGGCAGTGGAGGCTTTGCCCCCAAGAGCCACCAGCCCCAGAGAGGAGGCCACCACGACAGGGGAAATGAGGATGTTTTCGACATTCTTTTCCTTGGCCATGTTTTGGTAGAGACTGAAAGCCAACTTTGCGCTGTTGTCAGCCAGGATGGTGGCGTGGTTACTCAGGACTTTGTCTGGTGAAGCCGAGGTGGCAGCTGAAGCAGAAGTGGCCAGGACGACCAGGGCTACCAGGTTTGTCACCCACATGTCTAATGCTGATCAGAGAAAACCTACGAGAAGACACGAGGACAAACGTCAGTCATTAATGTAATCTACTGACCAAAACACGGGCCCTATAGTGCACGCTAGTTACTAGTTATATGAAACACACACACAAACACCATTAGGTGTATATATATTTTAAACTAGCAAAATCATACTGTCGTATTGTCACATGATCAAATAGAGACTTGACATTGGACAACAATACATATTGTCATTGCATATCTGTTGTATATGACAAAAATACCAAATACAGTAATAATTTAATTTAATTGTTTTTCATCATTTATGTAGAATATGCATATCACTTTGTTATAGATTGCTAGATAATACATTTAATAACCTAATATAAATATAAATGCCAAATATAAAGTGAGTTCTTTGAACACAGATGTATTTCCGAGGTGGCAATCCGAATCACTCGCAAGGGCCCGTTCTCTGCCCAACACATTGTTTGAGGGCCCGCTGTCTCTACAGGCTCACCCCACCCCAAGGGCCCCAATGCAACTGCCCTGCCTGCATTGTCTATATTTACGCCCCTGGATCAAAGAAGAGAGAAACTCTTGTCTGGGCTGATGCTTGTTCTTTACTTTTCCAAACTCAGGGAGCCCATTTTGTGACCTAGTTAGGTTTTACTCTGCCGTTTTTTAAGGATAATAGCAGGAGGAGTTGGGTTAGTCCATGCATTCAAATGAGATCTCTCCCAGTAGACCTCAAGGCTCGACTTACATAACAGCCACGTAGGCAGCTGCAGGATGTAACGGAGCCAAAATATTGGCCAGCCAGTAGGTCTGAGATCTTCATGTCTTGGCAACACAAAAGATTTAAGATTTCAAAGATTCCCTATAGAGGAACGAGTCTGGTTGATGCTGATTGGTTCCTCGTGGTGTAGAAGAAGAGACCACGTGCTGACACACACCAATGTCATTTTTTTATTCCAGTCCACATATATAAAAGAGATGTGTGCTTTAAGGAGGTGTTATGCATATGGCCAGCTATACAGTTAGCGTCTAAAAACTGTTAGTGTACTGACAAGTACACAAGTATGCCACGTATCAGCCTGTTAATAAAATGCGTTGATATGCATCAAGAGTCTCCTCTCAGCACTTTCGCCAGAGACATATTTTTACAGGCTCACACAGGCCCACACAGAAAGAACTGACCGAGACCTGTGCATAAAAGAAATCACTTTTAAAAAGCGTAGAGTTTTAGTTTTTTTGTCTACAGTAGCTATACCTTATTCTTAAAAGCATCTATAGTAGTTAGTACTTGAAGATTCATCTTTTCTGTTTTGCAAGTTTAGAACAGAATAAGGGTGAATATACTGCTGATGATGTGATCTAAATAGCATTTGAAAAGTAACACTGCATGTGACATTTTGACATTTCATACACTGTTTCTTTAAATGACTCACTGACTAACATTGGTAAATGTGGTCTTTCAATCATGCTCTTCAGAACTTTTTTGTGGATCCTTGCCAGTTTCAGAATGTTTGTATGTAAAATGATGCCCTTTGTAACATTACTTTTGAGTCTGTCACACGAATAATTCATCCAACTGGATATGAGACTTAGTATGAATGAATGAGAAATTATCTTGTGCAGTTTTAATGCACAAGAGACACTGTGTATATATACATCATCAATTAAATGAATGTACTTTAGAAAGCATTGTCACAGGTTAAATAATGTCAAAAGTTGCAGCCAACTCCCTAAATGCCTGAACTCTCATACATTTGTAATTTTGAACAACATACTTTGACATTTTCTTCTACTTTTTTAATTTCTTTTTTAAACTTATCCAACAACTTGCATGAACCCCACTGCTTAAATCTACAATGGACTCTTTGACTGTATATCACAGATCTGACTTTGTGGCCTCTTTCAACAAGCCTGGGCATTTCCCACCAGTTGCACACAGCACTGCACTCTCCCTTCCCCCCTTTACTCCCAGAACTTTTATCTTACCTTATTAGGCTCTTTCAATAATTCAGAAGGTTGTCCTCAAGCTGCTTGCAAATAGATCCCCCGGTGCTGATCTGCTCTATGTGAAGTTTATGTATTTGATGGTCAGAAACAGAGTTGTGTGAGAGTTGCAGAAATGGTCATGCCCAGTTCTCAGAGCATTAAAATCTCTGCACTGGAATCTTCCTTCCAGGCTGGACCCTCCCAGTATTCACAATCCTCCACCTCCAGGTCCTAAAGCCTGGAATTGTAGCTCAGCTGGAGCACTCAGTGACCCATAATAATAATTTAAAAAAATTTAAAAACCTTATTACTTATGTTTGCACTGAAATACATGATAGTTTTCCCTTTAGTATCTAAGACAGTATCAGTATTTACTCAGCTCCTCCTTAAATAAACAAGAGTTGCATTTGTGACAGTAAAAGGTGATATTACTGGGTTTTTTTAATATATGTTTGTGTTTATAGAAAATATCCCATGGTGGTATCTTGATGTAGAAGTATACATGCTTTTACATTCCTGTTTTTATGGTTTGAAATATGGTTAAATATTTATTTAACCATGATTCAGTCCTCTCCATCGAGTACCTGTGCTCTTTTTAATGTAGCTTCTATTGTGGATTATCTTTTTATGTAAATGTGTTATAATGTGTCCATGTGATATGATGTGCATTAATGTACCATTAGCAGTTTTTTGCATGCAAACCAAAGACAAATGTCTGCCTTTTTGCATGCAGAAAAGTAGACAAATTATTTTCTATTCTTCCCTTCTGAACTCATCTATTAGGCAAAACAAAGTTTTTCAGATCAGTCAAAAAAAAACATGGTATCCATGATTAGTCTTTCTGAACTTTTTGGTATTTTGGGCGTACAGCAAATGACAGAGCTGGCAAGTAGTGTTATGAATGATCTTTATTGTTGTTTCGGTGCTTTGACTGCTTTCTTCTTCCCTCCCCCACCCTGTAGTTCCCCGTCTGCGACTCTGACACACATAGGGGGGCAGCCGGAGACTCTGTTTAAAGTTAAAGTGAATTAACCAAAGACATACGTTTAAAAGAGAATCCCTCAAGAACCTCACTGCATTTCAATTGTTATTTTGGCATCTTGGATGCAGTACAGTAAGTCATCACTCTTTAGCTTCACTTCCTTGCTTGTCAAAGAGTTTGGTAATGTAATTTCTTGGATTTACTGTTGATGAATTATGACTTTCATGGTTGTTTCTTTGACTTACAGTATATCTATAGTGGATTTACAGTTGCTCTACTTGCTGAAACAAAATGATAAAATCCATAATTTCCTGTGAGGTACACCATTTTTCCCAGGAAAGACCCCCAAGATTATTTGGAGTAGCCTGATCAAAGCATAAACGTACACTAACTCTAACCCAATATACGACATACAGTTTCCGATTTAGTGGAGATGAAATCATCAGGTTGATTTTCAGACTTTAGAAAGGTCCTCCAGAGCCACAGGATGTATTTTACAACTGTTTTCACAGGCTGAATAGCAGGCTACTCTCCATGATGAGTAAACTGACCTTTATGTGTGGAACTGATGGAGCGCCCCTTCAAACAAGAGAGCTCTGTAGGGAAATAAGGTCACATTATGTTTGCTGCACAGCCCTGCGGAACGTACAGTAAAGCAGTCCACCTGACAATAACACGAATGAGACATAACCTCAAGCTACATGTCTGATATCTCAGTGGTGCTGGTTGTGTCAGAGACACTGCAGTGAGACGAGAGTGGTGACTCCATCAGTACCCTTATTGTGTCATGGCTGTGTGAGTTTGACTCAAACTTTCCGCAACAAAAGGGAGCAGCAAAGGGAAACTTATAGTTCAGTAACTTTTGCAGATATTCAGTTGTAGAAACATGATTTTAGTACAGTGGGTGCAGATCTGAGTATGAGAACTGAACACTGGTTGAATTTTTTTCCCATGAATGCTTCCTTCTCTTCTTCCTGGTGTTGTGTGATGTGTACCCCCCCCACACACCCCCACCCGTCCCCTCCAGTGTGTGTTTGGAAGTGGATCAGGCAGCAGGAAGTTACAGAAGCGGATGCATGTCCGCTGTAGCACTGCCCCAGTCATTTTATATATACAGACCATCACAAATCACAAATTTTCCCCAAAGGGCTTTACAGTCTGTATAGTATACAACACCCACGCTAAAAACTCCTGACTGTATAGGCCAAGCTCCCAAAACTCTACTTCCCACATTTCCCATGATGCAACATTAGACTTTCAAACTCCATTTCTTTCCAACTCAAAATGCAACAGTTTGTAACACAAGCTTTCCCACAATAACCGTTATTTTCTCTGATGACAGAAAGCTGGTACCAGAGCCACACAAGAACTGTTTATGCAGAATCCAGTCAGGCAGATGTTCATTTTATTTCATATTATTTATTTAAATATTTACTTATATTGCATATATATTTCGTGAAAGGTTTGTTGCAATGTTGTCATGCTTCTCTTCAGCACTTTGAGCTGCGTTTCATGTATGAAAGCTGCAATCTAAAGAAAATGTATTATTATTATTTAAGTTAGTGTTCAAACACTAAAGGGTCAAACTGCTGCAAAAGTGAAATATGGTTTTCCCATATTTATTATTAGGTTGCAGTGTAGTCTCATATTGTCAGCCCTGTCTCCACAGAGCTGAGTCAGCGCTGGATACTAATTGTGAACATGGTGTGTGTGTTAAAGTGAGACGTAAAATCAATTTTTAATGCTTTCATGTGGTTTGAGACATCCTTTGGTAATTTCTGATTGGTATTAAAACAGTTTTTATGACTTCCTCTTTCTCTACATCAACTCCCTGAAGGGTTCAGTCTTTCTCCACTGTGTTTATTCATATTACAGATTACATGATTCTGATTCTGATGATTCTGATTCTGATTCTGATTCTGATGATTCTGATTCTGATTCTGATGATTCTGATTCTGATTCTGGCCAGCATTTAAGCCTTCCACCAGCTAGGCCTTTTCTGTGCATTCTATGAAAAGTTCATTTTAATTCACTGTAATTAAAATATTTATTTTTGATATAGCAGTGTCAGTCTCTAGTTTCTCTGAGTCTAGTGTATGAGCATTGCTTCACACAGCTACAGGAGGGTTTTCCCTGGATTTTTTTTTTCAGACAAAGGTGGCAAAGACCTGAAAAAGTTTGTGCTTTGTGAAATTAACATGATGTGAGGGGTTGTGTTTTCTGCAGAAGCCACTTGCTCTGTGCTTCCTGTGCTGACTGTTAAATATGAAAATGAACAAAAACAGAATTACCCAATAGTTTTGCCATAACTTTTCAACAAAGGTGGCCCACCTTTGAGTTAAATAGGCAGGGAAAACCCTGTACAACTACAATACCCAGACTAACAGATCAATTCCACATTATGTCCATGATCACGTTTAGATTTTCTCACTGATTTAAAAGAGAGACAAGTGATCAACAGTGCAGTGGATACCGGCGCCCTCTGCTGGCTGAAACACTGTCAGTCGAGCAGTGGGAGTACTTCCTGTGACCACTAGATGTCGACACAGAGCCAACAATAAAAACAGGCCTCTCTTTACTGTTAGTGCTCCTGCTGCTAGGTTACTGTTACTATGATCACCACCACCTTTATTATCCTCATCATAGATTTAAACAAAGCAGTGAAATTATTTTAGTTACACTTCACAAGTTGGATTACAAGTGCAAATTTAAACACGTAAAGCAGATTTGGCTTTATATGACCCATTATTAGATTGTACTAAACTGCTGCTCCTGACATGTTTCCACATTGTCTTTTCCACGACAGACGTCGTCACAGACAGGACCAGCATGCATTTCATGTGTGAGAGTACTTCTAGCTGAGGGACCTTCACTGTCACTGCTAAATTGTTTGGGATTAAAGGGATCTGACGTAATGATCCCAGGCCAAGGGTTAATCTGTGGCTGCTGGGCCTGGAATAGATCTCCTACAAGACGTTACTCATCTGCTCTACCTTTTTCGCCAGGTGTTGGTGATGCAATGGGTCGAGCACAGTGAGGTACAACCGAGTGTTAATTACTACAGCAGTCAATTCAAATGCTTAAATAGTCTAGTGGCCCTGAAATGAAGAGGAGTAGAGCACTGCAACACATTCTCATGAATGGCTTCATATGATGTTTTATGAAAATGTATGCACAACAGCCTGAGCACTGCCATGTTCAAACCTCATTAAAATCAGGGGTGGATTTAGTGATTTGGGAGCCCCAGACAAACTTTACGTATCACCTTTTTCTGAAGTTAAATTATTACCTATTAATAGTAAAACTATTAATATCACACAGTAAAAGTCCTGCATTCATATACTGAAAGTGAAGAGTGAAAGAGAGGCATTATCAGCACAATGTACTTAAATTTACTTAACGTCTGTTCTAGGTGGAGCTTTCAATTCTAATATAATGCTGGATTTAATGAATAGTAATGCATCATATTTTAATTGTTTTATTTTGTTAGTAAAATCTGAATCTCATTTCTCTGTCAGTTATCATTGAGTTGCATATTTATTGAGTGCTTTCAGGGCCTTTTGTAAGTTATTTACAGGTACAATTAGTTAGAATAGTCATATAATTCAATACTTTTCATATCTAGACATCATGATAAATCTATAGCTGTTTGGGGCCCTTTTAGTTGGGGGCCCCAGTCAGTTGCCTACATTGCCTGATGGTAAAGTCCGCCCCTGATTAAGATGTCATGCTTCTCTATGTTGAGAGTATTTTCTGACCTTCTAAAGGCTTATGGAAACCTTTCAAAGCTTGTGTCTGCTCCGTGGAAACTCTCCATCACAGTGTGTGACTCCATAAACCCCATCCAAACCTCCTCACCTCCGCCCTTGAAGTTTGAAGCTTGGTACATTCCAGGAAACACTAACATTTCCTAGATATGGGGCCAATGCCAACCCTCCATGGCGACTTCAATTCCCCCACAGAGAAGTTTAATTAAATTATTTCTCTTATCCCCCCCTTGATCTCTCCCTCCTGACATCTCCACCCACACTTCAAACCGGCTACATACTTGATTTAACCCTCTCAGCTCCAGAACATGAGACACGATCATGTCCAAAATGGAACAAACACGACTGGAGACGGCCAACATAAGAAAGACAAATCTCAGATCACAGATAACTTTCCTCCTCCTCTTCCTCTCTGCATATATCTCCTCTGTTTTCAGCTGTCTTATCCATCTGCAATTTTAATATCCGCAATGGCAAATTTATGGTAGAAGATGTATGTCTGCAGGAAGGAGTGAAACTGACTTCTGATGCAGTAATGAATCTTAAAATCTTCTGGAAATACTGAACAAAATATGGTAGGTGGATCAGATTCTTGACAAGTACGAGTAATTACCTTGTTTTTAGACAGTAAGTTCTGTTTCTACAAAGTTCCTGAAGAAAATGAAGCTGTGTTGAAAATAAACGTGCAACTCAAGTGAATTCTTCACTTTATTTCAGAATATTATTGATTGAAAGTGAGATATCAACCCCTATTTCTTTCTCCCTCTTCAATAACTTCAACAGCAAGGTGTCGGTGATTATTAATAATAAAATACTAATGCTTTATATTTCAGTTATAAGTTGTGAGAAATCCCTTTGGTTGCTGTCTGTCCTATCTATTTGGTGGCAATGTAGTTATTACTGTTGGTTATCCATTAATAAATGCTAATCAGTTATTCATACATGGATTTTAGTGCAGATCCCCTGCAGCTCTTTTCCAGTGGCCATATGTCAGTCAAAGAGATTATTTATTATCCTTTAATAAAGCCACCAAAACCCTTTTATAAACTGTTATTTGGCTCATTCATTGCAAAAAACTTGCAAACACCTTTATCAACATTCCTCTTCCATGTCCAGCAGTAGTAAAGTCCATTTACCTGTGACAGGGATATCATGCACACTATAAAAAGTACCCATTATAACACACGAGTCAGTCCTGTGCCTGGTCTAAAAAAAGTGCTTAGATGGTGTATTTTCTTGCAGTGTGCGCCACAGCTCCACCCACACCGTGTCGGCCGGATTACAGCTTTTAACTCTTCTATGAACACTGAAGGTACGTCTTTATTCAAGGAGAAACTATCCTGGGAGTTATTAAAACTGTGATTTTTTTTTAAATGCGCTGCGTTAAAGCGCTTCTTGGCTGTTGGAGTAAACAGGAGGCTGATGTGTGCCATCCGTCTGTCTCACGCGGCCGCGCAAAGTCACTTTAAAGACTTCTATGAATCCGTGAAGTCCAACTGTGAAGAGACATTATGTCAACATCCGTGAAAATAACTGATTAACCGAGAGCTTCACACGTTTTCAACACTGTGCAGGATACAAAATAAAAGGCTGTCCTGGAGGTAAGGTACGTGTTTGTGCGCACTTTATCGGATTATCTTCATATAATCTGAGTAACTGTCACTTGGCACTGTATTATGTTTGTGATCTGTGAAATGGAGTTGAGTGATCTGTCCTCGCTGGGTCAGTGCATTTACACATTATAGACCCTCTTTCATAGATTTAAATGTGATATCAGCCTATCAGTGGCATTATGCCAGTCTAATGACGCCCTGCTGTCTCCATAAAGACACATACAGTATGATATATATGAAAGATTAAAGGACAATACAGATTATTAGTATTCATGTGTTGTCATGCATGATGGTTGATTGACAGTTGTGAAAGAAGTGATTTTGTTTGCTGAGTAGCTTCAGTGACACCTGCTGCAGAACTGACTCTCTACACACATAATGTCAGTGTTTGGATACACAAAATACAGTAAAACATGACATGGTCTCATGAAGACACACTTTACTGGATTATTTTGATCTGACTCCATCTCCCATTATGCATGCAACTTCTGGGTATTGAGTCCATTTTTCTGTTATGGTTATAAACACTGAACTGATGAGGAAAATAGAGGCTCTTTGGTTAATTAAGCTATTACTAAAACAAATCATTTAAAATCCAGTTGTCCCATACACATAGCTGACTGTAGGGCCGGGCGATACGGAGGAAATCAAATATCCTGATTTTTTTTTTTTACCAAATACCTCGATATGGCAGTGATATTGTAGGGTTGACTTGGTGCTTTCACAAAATATTTACACAATAGGGCTGAACGATTTTGAAAAAACATCTAATTGCGATTATTGTGACTGATATTGCAATTGCGATATTGGAAGGGATGCTAATTTTCACATCATTATTGTCATTTCAATTGAAAAACATATTAAAATGATCATGGTGTGATTACAGGGCTCTGTAGCAAACAAAGATGTTTTCTGAAGTCTGTAGAATAAGGCCAGGATATCTGCAGTACGACAATATTTAATTTTAAATGGTATTTTGCCTTCAACAGATATTGCGCCTCCTGCGATTTGAAAATTGCAGGAGGCCATATTGCGATATCGCAAAATTTTGTTTAATTGTACAACTTTATTGAGATTTTTGATAAGTAATCATCAGTGACATGGATATAATAACTAAGTGGGTAAAGGCAAATAATAGAACAGCTAGAATAGTCTGATAAGTTCAGAAAATTACATCACTTTACTAGGGCTGTCCTCGATCAAAGAAATTCTTTGTCGACTAACACTCATACGATTTTGTCGACTAATCGATGAGTTGATTTATTCGACAGATCTGTAAAACGGAGTTTCTCCACAAAGAATCATGCAAAAGCACCACTTTAAATCTTGTGTTTACCAGATATGTGCTCATAGGTTTCTTGGAAATAAGTCATTCAGCAGGAAAAAAGCATAAAAAATTACTAATCGACTAAAGAAATCTTAGTCGACTAAGACCAAAACGACCGATTAGTCGACTAGTCGACTGAGAGCAATGCAACCTTTAAAACCAGGAAAAGACAACACTTATGCCATATTACGATATCTAAGATGATATCTAGTCTCATATCACGATTTCAATATATCAATTAACTGAATGCTTATGAAGGCATTTAAAGGCAGAGGTATTGATCTGTTGTGGGTTTCTTGAAGTCTTTAACAACCAAGTGGTGATGTCACCAGCTTTGCAAAGCAAATGAATCCAGCTTTAATAACATTGGTCTGTCCCTTTGTCCCCTCAAATCTGATTAGAAGAAGACGTATCTGACCAATTTCCAATTTCCATCTCTATCTGTACCCCGGGTTTCCTGCAGCGCCACTGCTGCACCTGTCAGACTAATATCACCTTTAATAAATCAGGATGCTCCAGAGCGGGCAGGTGTTGCTTGGCTGATGATGTGCAGAGAGGACAGGGTCTCACTTTAACAAGCACAAGCTTATGTCTTATGGCCACTTGATGGATGCACGTTAGCGCAGGGTTCCAGAAAACATCCGCATTTACTGAAATAAACTCATGGGCTTCAACGTCAGCTTTGTTTCCAGTCCGTGCCCTCATACTCCTCCTGGGTAAGGAACGCGTGGCGCTAATGGAAACTCTATTTTCGGCTAAATCCACTGAAAAATTAAGGATACTATTAATGCATGCATATATAAATGTCATGAAGTCTGGAAAGAGGCGACAGTGACCGAGATAAAAGGCTAATAATAGACACATATGGCAGAGGCTCTGTGGCAATTGGTTGGCTGAGACTTAGTGGATTATTGTATTATAATTCAATGAGCACATGAATCTAACTCCACTGACAACTTTGACACAGCGAGGTGCCTGCAGCCTTGGAGGCGTGCTGACAGTAACCAGGTTACTTCTGGAAGCTGGCAGGGAGGTGCGGAGAGTCGTAACGTCGTCTCAGTAAATGACAGGTTGATGAGAGGGGGCTGGTCTGAAGCCAGCTGAAAGCCCACAAGACAGAACTTTGTTGTGCAGGTGAACCTGGGTGAGTAATATTTGGAGACCCCTATTTACAAAGTTGCGAGGTGCTGGCTGTAAACAGTGGTGTAGTGGTAGTTGATGAGGTGGGTGTACTACTAGGTAGGATACCGAGGAGCAAAAGGGTATACTCTCCTATATATTCCAATCGCTTTTTGGCTGATAGGTGGTATACTGTAATGAGAAAAAGAGGTGGGTACCTGCGTATACCCTCCACTACACTACTGGCTGTAAATGCAACAATAACAGATTTAAAGTTCTTGTTCTGGAACAGAGGAGAGACTGTACTGTAGGGCTGTCCTCGATTAAAGAAATTTAGTCAACTAACACTCATATGATTTTGACTATTTGGACTTTTGGACTAATCAGTTAGTTGATTTAATTGACAGATCTGTAAGAGTTTAGCCACAATGAATCATGCAAAAGCACCACTTTAAATCTTGTGTTTAGCAGAGATGTGCTCCTAAGTCATTCAGCAAGAAAAAAGCATAAAAATGACCATTTCTTTTGTCGACTAAGACCAAAACAGCCAATTAGTCGGCTAAGCAGGAGGCAGCCCTACTATACACAATATGTAAAAAGCTAAAAGAAACAATAGAAAATACATGAAAAACTAGAGGCCATCTTGTAATGGGATCACACCAGCCGCGATGCCAAATGGGGCCAGGGGTGTAATGGCCCTTCCCTACTTCCTACCCTGATACTTCTGGCACCCTTGCTGGGACCACACCCATCTTCGAACTCTGCCCTCATTTTGATCTCAACTACACACCTGTAAAGTTTTGTGACTGCTTCTTGCGACGCTACCACGGTGACAAAGTCTGTCTGCGGACACACAGATAGAAATATAAACACCTGGCAAAGTACTCAGAACGGCCTCTGTGGTAGTTCATACTACAGTCGGTGTCTGCAGGACCACATTTTGCCATGATGGCACACACACAGACTCACAAGGTGAAAACAATACCAAAATAGCTGTCACAGATGGTAATAATTAATTGCACATTACACCTGAGAGTCCAGTCAACAGCACAGTTCCTGCTACTGTCAGTAACCATCAAACAGCTGACACTGATCACTCCTTACAGCCCATATACGGTGGCAAATTCCATAAACAATGTTGAACTTCCTGTATACGACTATTGATGCGTGTTTTCATTAGGTAAATGCAGGCTTGTTGATTGAGGTGAAAAGCTTTTGAGTCTTGTGTTCTCAGAATTGTCTGTGTGGTTGCTCGCTGTGCTTTTACTGTAAATAGAACTTGTGTTGAAGAAGACATTCCTTCAAAGGCTCGGCAGTTTATGCTGCACATATTTCTTTATTAGCAGATTAATCTTTTCTGTCAAGTGTTGATGGAAGTCCTGGATCCAATAACAGCCCCTTTCTCTGGATCTCTTTTGATATTTTGTGTTGCTACGAGCATTGCCTTTGTTCTTTTCACAACTCCGCTCCATCAAAAACATCTGACCATCATGGCATCAATCCTGATGTCAGACAGAAGCACGTACCTCTCGAGTACATTTTTTTACCTTTCATCCGCAACAGGGGCAAAATCTTTATTCCCTTTAGTCCAGTTTAAACCCACTGAGAAAGAAAGGTGAATATGGGAAGACAAACTTTTCATAATTGCATCTTTTTACTGAATACATACAGTACCAGACAAAATGTATACAGGCTGTCCTCGTTCACTCTTCATTCATAGACCTACAAAAAATAATGCACAGTAATTCGTATACAACCCACGTAATCATTACAACCCATATCGACATTTATTGTTAGGCAGCGACCTCTAGTGGTTTTAGTAAATACGACGGGAGCAAAGGAGGATAGAAACACCAGACTTTCACCCGTGAGACTGCTGTCACCTTTGAAAACACAAGTCAGCGTTGGCATTTTACGTTACCTTCGTAAGTTGCTAGTTAACTTCTGTACTAAACTATATCACGTTCAACGTCACTACGTGAAGTAATCATGTACAGGAAGTACTTATTTTGTTGATTTGATCGGCATCGGCCGAATTATCTGAAATCACAACGCCGTTTAAACAAAAAATGTCTGCAGACACATCTGCGGGGAGCCTAACATTGTTTTTATTTATTTCAGAAACAAAGAGATGCTGCTATCTGCTGAACAAGTGTTAAATAAATGTTCATTTAAGTTCACCAATTTTGTGTCACATTTGTTATTATTATTAGGCCTATTATTCTTTAAATTGTCTTATTTTATGAGATGCAACCCCCCCATAACAATAAAAAACAATATCGGCATTATGAATCGGCCATTGGCCGTCCTGCTCTCTAAATACCGGCATCGGCCATTGAAAAACCTGTATCGGTCGACCACTAATTTAAACCCAGCTGTGTCATGGCAGTGTGAGCTCTGTGTGTAGATGAACTGTGACCGCAGCGCACAGAATTCCACGCAGAGCGGAGGACGTCTGCCAAGATCTGCCGGTGCGTGCCCACTGTATGCGACCGTCATCCGAATTCTGGATTTTGCCAGACCTCTGCTGCGGGGAGTTCCATGCGCTTGCACCACGGAGAGAAGCCACACACAGTTCATCTACACACACCGCTCACCAAGTAGTTTTGATGCCTAAACGTAACCATCATGTCATGATCACGAATATATTGATTTATGTAGTTATTTTCTGCTCACTCTGTAAAGACGCTTGAAATCAGGCAGCAATAGAGGAGAGTCTCGCCCCTGACTGGGCCTACGTCACCTCATGATGACCACGGCTCTGTGACCATGGTCGAAAGCCAGACAGAGACAATAGGCCAACCTGGCTGGAATAAGGCCCCTGTGATTTCAGCTCCAGTTGGCCCTTGTTTGAGGATGGGGTCAGGATGTGAATACTGGGAATCTGCCAACTCCTCTGAATCACATAACAATGTCCCCCTTTTGAAGATTGTTGTCCAGATTTAGGTTAGCAGTGAATCCTAAACAAACGTTCACACTTATCCCCCCGAGAACACCTGAATAGGAAACACAGCTCAAGTACTATAGCATGTGATACACAATACCCAACTGTATTGTATTGTATTTTCATTAAACTATAGAGTACATAGACACTGAGCCAGATAGAAAGCAGTTGGATAGATTTTGATATTTTTAAATGATTTTAAGTAATTACCTCCACCAAGGTTGGTTGGTTGGATTGTCAGCAGGATTACAGAAAAACTACAGGCCCAATTTCCACTTTGTGGGAGGGTGTGTCATGAGCCAAGGAAGAACCCAGTCAATTTTGGAGTGGATTTGAATCACAGGGTGGATACACAAATTATTTTTCACTTTCCTTAACATTGCCACATAGAGCATTTGTGCTGCATTCATGTGGAGTTAGAATAATTATAGAAATGTGTTCTCGACCAGGAAAATTCACGTGAACGCCCCCTCAAGTCGGAGCTTTGACACTGCAAGATCGGGCATGGCCTTGGCAGAGGTCTGCGCTCTCCAAGTACCCTTTTAGTTTCAGCAATTATTGTCAGACAGTAAAAAGAGAGAGTTTAAAGAGAAGAACAAGTGCAGCGAAGCACCAGCACACCATTGTGAAAAGACACTGACATTTCTCTAAAGGTGATTGTTAGTTTTTCTTTATTGCTTTTAAATAATCAATCATACACATTGTGACATTTCATCTGATAACCTTGATAAAATATATTGTATTTCATCCACTTTTACATCTTCAATCAAACGTTTCTTTCAGTATTAGCCTTGAATCTTGACGTGACATGGAAACAGAGTGTTGTTAGCTGTACACAGACACAGCCAGACACAGATTTAGCCCGGTCCCTCTGTCATGCTGTAATTTCTCTGCTCAGCGATAAGGACAAAGGAGCAGTTTGTTTTGTTAAGGACCGTTGACCAGGAAACACGCCCTTATCGACCTCTATGTCACCAGGACATTGCTGTTCATTGTTGCCTTTTATCAAAAAAAGATAGCTGAAATACAATTTTATTTCAGCTGTACTTTGTTTTCTGTTCAGGGGCAAATGGCTATTTTCATAAGTAGTGTGAGGATATCAGAGGTGGGCTTGTGAAATGTCTCCACCAGGACCTCTGCAGTGATCTGTGCTGTCCCAAAGCAGTGGTCCTGTTTTTTTAACACAGTGCTATCGTCAGTCTGACTACAACCTCAAGGGTGTATGTATGTAAATATCCACAAACAGTGGGTAAAACAGCCTCATCTCCTCTGCTCCATCTCTGCTCTGCATGCAGTGAGTGCAAACTAGGGCCGTCCCCTCTTAGTCGATTAGTTGACTAATCGGTCGTTTTGGTCTCAGTCGTTTAAGATTTCTTTAGTCGATTAGTCATTCTTTATACTTTTTTCATGCTGAATGACTTATTTCCAAAAAACGTATGAACACATCAGTGTTAAAAACAAGCTTTAAAGTGGTGCATTTGCATGATTCTTAGTGGAGGAACTCAGTTTTACAGATGTCAATTAAATCAACTAATCAATTGAATCGCATGAGAGTTAGTCGGCTAAGAATTTCTGTAATCGAGGACAGCCCAGTGCAGACACTAACAGTGGTAGTCTCACTGCTCGTTAACTAGACTAGGCCCTAGGCAGGCTTTCTTGCAATTTGGCTTAAAGACTATCAAATATCTTTACTTAGCTCTCTGCAGTGTTGTCAGTCAGCCAGGTAACCCAACAACAAATACAATTCACTAAATTAAAACTAAACAAGACTAAGAGTCTACAGCATAGAATATAAAGATGGACAACATGAGCAAAAGCCCCAAAAGCCCTGGTGGCTGGCTGCAGTATAGGTCATAAACCCCGCCCCCTCCATGTTAGCAGATGGGACATAGGTAGTTCTTATAACTGATGTATCTTCAAGTGCTTCTGATAACTTTGGTTTTAATTAGTTATTTGATGCTATAAAAACTGGGTGAAATGTCAGGATTGACAGCTTTGATTGACTCTCGATTGGTCGGGCAGGTGTGGGCGGGACTTCAATACCATCCAATCACTACTGCGCAGACTCTGGCTCCAAAAGTACAAGATGGCAGCGCCCGTATCTGGGATATTTTGGCTTCACTTTTGTACAGTGGGAGGACGTGGAGAGAGCCAAACAATACCTTCTGTGCAAAGACATTTTTACCTGTCACCAAGGCAACAAGCTCTGCGTTTGAGGGCAACACGCTGATTCCATCTTAGATAGATGCTGCCTACCTGTTTTTCCACAGTCATAAATCCTGCGGATGACTGTAAAGTATATACCATATTATTATGCCAGACATGACTCACCATTGAGTACTGTGTTGACTTCCTCAGGTGTTGTTACTCCAAACAAGGTCTGGGACTGTCAACATGTTCACGGTGTTTAGTGAAAATATACCTCAGCAGCAACATGACGTGACATGGCATGTTGATGAAAAATTTAATTGTATGTACAAAGACTGAGCTAATTATTCGAAAGCTTGTTCTGTTTCCTGACACTTTGCTCTTCTTCAGGGTTCCCGGTCCTGTGTGGGATGCTATCGGACTGGTGGCGCGTTGAGGCTGAAGGAGCATGGTGAAACACCAACCCTTGCAGGTCTATGAGAAACAGGTCTTTGTGTCCTTTGTCACTGGGATCTATGGTTGCCGCTGGAAACGCTACCAGCGTTCCCAAGACGACAGCTCCAGGGTAAGACTAATCATTAAGTATGGATATCATGATAATCATATGGCTACTGGTTGGAATTTCTAAGTACTAGTGCTACTATTTTTGTACCAATACAATCCTTTTTTTTCAGTACCTGACTTTGAGAATGGTCCCATACTAAATACTGAATTTGGGTTTCTATTAAAACATCTTTATATACTTCACTGTTCAAAAAACATTATTTTTCTCATACCTTCTGTCTGAATATACCTGTATTCACCCTCTGTCTGAAACTCTCAACTTTAGTGCCTGCTCTTTAAGCCCCCCTCCTGAAAAAGCCCAGTCTGCTCTGATTGGTCAGTGGTCCTGGGTCTTCCGCATCTGCGCTCTCTGTGTCTCTATACCATCGTTGCAGCAGGGGAATGACTGTAACGGCTGTGTAGCAGCACTTTCTACCGATGTACAGCTGTGTGCGTTTCTCTGTGGCTTGAGCGTTTTGATACACTCACAGTATTTACGTAGCACATAGACCTGCTTTATAATAAATTTAAAAAAACCTTTCTGTCCGAGCCTTTACTTTATCCCTAAAGTGAATCTGTCTTTACACAGAAAGCAGACAAAGAAAGAGTGTCATCTTTCACCTGCTTATTACACTTCAGCTGTAGTAGCTGCAGTAGGCAGGTGGGGTGTACAACAATGGTTATTAAGTTAATCATAGGTGCTTAAACCATAGTATTTACAGTGCATCTGCGAAATGCTGCTGTTTTAGTTGTAACCTGCAGCTTACAACTCAGTCATCAGATCTCAGGAGAGTTGCAACAGAAATGTAAACCTCTGCACGAATAAAATATAAGATCCAGTTTTATAGGTTGTAATGATAAGAACAAAAAACCTGATATGATGATTGTTCGAATGGTAAAAGCTCAAGAACAGTCTAAATCAGTATTCTTATCTCTATGTCCATGTATACTAGTTATATGAGACAGTCCTCCACCGAAAAACGACAGCATAGGTTTTTTTTTTTTGGACAAGCATCAATTACGATCCATATTTACGTTTCTTGTTATAGGCGGCGCCAGGAGGCGGGTGTTCGTGTCCCATTTGTAAAAGTAAATGAGTTATTTTAACTTTAGATAACAAACAGAACTACGTCACGTTCTGAGTCACGTGTATAATTATATCATGTACGTAGGCATGAAGTGAAAACTCACAAAAAATGCAGTTTTTAACCCAAACCCTGATATTTTTCTCACCATAACCAAGTCGTTTTTGTGCCTAAACCTACCCAAACTGTGACCGTTTAACAACGTCAACAACGTGTTTAAATCCATGACAGTCATGTTTAGGTATGTGGATGGAAAACGCTCCTGTGCATTTTATTTCCTGCCGCTGCCAGGGACGCTAATTTAGGAAACACTCGTATGGGTCGTATTAGAGGGTAGGAACAAACTACTTATGTTGTTTGGAGGACTTGTTATGTGCAGGGATCATGTAGATTTATGTAAAGAAAGTAGATTTAGTAAAGTGTGTGTGGCCATTAGCTTACTGTACATAATAATAATACTTTTATAGCGTGTGGTGTGCATAGTGTGCAGCAGAGCAGAACAGAGGCTGATAATGAGACAACACAATCCTGCTGACACTGCACTGAAATCTGATCGCACCTCAGGAATAAATGAACTATTTTCCATTTTGTGTTTCTGAAAGCCAGAAAATAGGTCAGGCTTTGTGAAAGGCAACACAAAACTACACAATGTACATTCAGTCATTTTGATTATGGCATTACAGGCTCCTTTTGTACCCTCAATTTCCCCTTAGTTCTTTCCTTAGGTACAATGCCTTGTATTGTACATCACTCTATAGACATAAATCACTTTCAAAACTTTGGGATCTCAGCTAGCATTGAAAATAAAAGCCTGTTGATTTAGGTTTTTCATCATAACAAGAGTTCATACAGATGATTGTAAAGTGTCAAGGAGCTTTTTTGTATCAAAATCATATTATACTTAAACTGATAATAGCCCAGACTGACCTTTGTTTATCTTTCTAAAGTGTTTGTAATTTGTAGCTTCAGTCATTTGAGCTTCACTTTAGTAAATCTTTAAGTATTTTAGAGCTCAGAACATTTAGAATATTCTTTAATTAGAGACCTTGTTTCCAAAACTATTCCATTAGAAGTTAGATTTTTTTTTTTTACTGAATTCCTAAGTGACTTCTGGACCAGGCCCTAGTAACTGGGGAAAAGGATCCTTACAATAAAGCCTGCAGTAACAGAAGCAGTGTAGTGTTTGCATGTGTAAAGCAGAGCCAGACACCCAGCTGTGTTGGATACCCACTGGGCAGCCTCAGCTACTGCGGCTGGATGTCTTCTTTATCACAAAGAGCCAGTGGCTCTGCCGTAAATTAGTCCATTTACTGAATGTGTGAGGCGGGCACTGATGATGTGCTGACCAAGAGGAAAAAATATACAAGCACACAGCTGCCTCTTTCCCCTCTCTGTCTCCATTTACAAAGCTTCATATAGTCACACACACATACACACACACAGTGCTAGCACATAAACAGAGAGGTTAGCATTCATGCACTGAAACACTGTCTGTTTACGCTGCAGCACAGTGATGTGTGGCTGACGGTATTATTAAGGACAGTCATTTATTATTAGGTTACTAGTTCTCTTAGACATCATTAGTACTCTGTATGTCTGCTGCTCTCACAGTCAGTAATGGAAACTTTGCACTATGGCATTGTAGCAACAACATTACAGTTACACTGAGAAGATGCAGGGTTACATGCTGGCCATTACAGGTTTCTGCCACACCCTCACACATACTTCATATTTCTTTAATGTAATTTGTTTTTATGTGTGTAAAACCAATAAAACAAAGAAGATGCAGGGTCTGTATGTGCATGGCCATTGAAAGCGGCATCAATCAATATTGTTATATTAACAAATTACTAGGTTTAATGTGATGAGGTCACGAGCCCCTCAGAATTAAATACTAATGTTGCAGTGTAATTTGTAATTTGCTAACATTTTTGCCACTTCAGCTTCATAAGGTTATCTCAGTGTTGTGTTTACAGGCAACTGGGCATATGACAATGTCCACAGTGAAACATCACAATGGATCGTTGTTGGGGGGGGGGGGGCTCCCTGTGCTCTCTCGCTGAACATCTGTCTCTGGTCTCTGCCGCGCTGCTTGACTGGAGCTATATCCACCATTACGAATAAAAGGATGTCTGTCATATTATCAGTTGCGATGTTCTTTTGCCAGAAATGAGTGTGTCCCATATGTAAAAATAAGTGTGTTCATAATTGTAACAGTAGCTCTCCCTCTCTTTCTTTCTCAAACTGATGACAGTAATTGTTTTGGGAGGCATGGGGCTGGCGGCGTTATAATAATAGATGATTCTTATTACGTGAAGTTCAAATTAGTTCAAACAAATTCTCTTTTGCGTTGGATTCGTTTAAGCTCGGTTTTGACAGCCCGAGTGTCCACCACTTAGTTGCACTCGCAAAATCAAATCAGCGCACTGTTGATGAATCAGAATTACTTTTTAAACACACAATGAATGCCATTAGCACCACCGCGCCCCGGTGCTGGTGTGGACGGGAAGGTTTTTATTCAATATCACAATTTTGGGCTCAGCGGTCTTTAGCCCAATCCTACTATCAACATCTCAATGTTTCCTTTTCTTTACATACTGCAACTCACATATAACTCTTAATTTCCCCAGTGAACCACTACTATAATCAATGGTTGAATTATATTACTGGAGTTCCACTTTGTTCTACCATTGCACATTTAACTGTAACACACCCGTGTGTACTTGCTTTATCAGGGTCCATGTTCTGACACTGACCTCGTCTGATACAGGCCATTCTGTCCACCATTTATCAGCAGAGAAAAGAAGTTGGGAGAGGATCGTCATACGGTGAAGTCACCTGATAGATCAGGATTTATGAGCGCTGTCAGAAGTTGTGTAGCAGCAGTTCTAATTGGAGAGATGGACGGACCTTTGAAGGCCATGTAGCACTCAGGAGAAAGTGTCAGATATCACACAGCTCCCCTGAAAATGACTTGTGCTGCAGAGTGAAAATGGCCTGCAAAAGCTTGGAAAATGTGATAACTACCACACTTTGGATGAATGGATGAAATGTGTTTTGTATTAGACAGTATGACAAACCCTCAACCATATTTTCTCATGTCCTTTTCAAGCACAGATATGCCATTGTGTAGATCCCTTTTGACTATAAAATGTTTTACTTGTATTATAACTGATGTTCAGACAAGTATCCCTTTGATATAAGCACGACTGCTTTTATTGGATTTAGAGGATTTTTACATAAATTTGCTGAACATGATCAGTTTTCTCTTTAGTATTTAAGCTTTTTATTTGTCTCTTAGGATTTACAATCTCACAAACTATATTTTTATTGTGATATAGAGTTGCATTCACTGTGACAGAAACCTGCATTCAGAGGTCCCTGCTGCCGGGCACAGACAGCCCCACCAGAGCAGCTGAGTGTTGAATGTCTTGCTAAAATGGAGTTTTGACAGCAGTTACTGAGGAGCAGGCTTCTCCTCATCACCACTTTCTTCACAGAGGAGATTTTCTCAGCCAGGGATTACTTGACCTGTTCGTCACCTTTCTCTGACCCCATTCGTGACCCCCATCTGAAACTGGACTCCTAATCTACCAAACAGCCGGTCTCTGGAGGAGGCATATAGATACAGGAGAATTTCAAACTAAATTAAAGAAAATACCTGGAATTTGGTTAATTGCTCTGAGAAAATGAGGGTATGTCAGGGAATTATATAATCTGATGAGAAATACTGTGAACTAGGGCTGCAACTAATGGTTATTTTCATTATCAATTAATCTGCAGATTATTTTCTCTATTAATGGATTAATCATTTGGTCTATAAAATGTCAGAAAATAGTAAAAACAAATGTCCTCAAAGACTGTTTCTCAAAGTCCAAGGTGATGTCATTAAATGTCTTGTTTTGTCCAAAACCCAAAGATATTCAGCTTAATGATACAAAACAGAGAAAAGCAGGAGATCTCCATATTTGAGAGGCTAAAACAGCATTTTCTGCCATTTACTATATGCATGAAAAATAAGGTTAACAGTTAATCAAAATAGTTGGCGGTTATTTTTCTGTTGCAGCTCTACTGTGAACTGCCATTTATTGTACATCATACAATCTGGTCTGCACTTGCTGAAAGACTCAATAGATGGCGCACGATCATGGAACCAAAAGGTTCTGTCAGTCCGAGAAGGGTCCAACTGCAGCTGCAGCCGGATCAAAACACGCCTACTACAAAACGCCCACTTGTGCACACCGCTGCTCCGCCTGGTCTCCGCTGGAAGGGAGGCTGCGAGGCAGAGAATGTTTCCCCGAGTATGA
>JAOVVB010224211.1:0-10505 GCA_028570985.1 Heterobranchus longifilis
TGTCTGTCTGTCTGTCTGTCTGTCTGTCTATCTGTCTGTCTGTCTGTCTGTCTGTCTGTCTGTCTGTCTGTCTGTCTATCTATCCATCCTACTGATCAATCGTGTCTCCATCAGGAGTTGAAAGATGAATATTGGAGGATACAGATGAAAAAGAGATCCACCGGACACCAATGTTAAGAACAGGAAAGGTCAAAGTTTTTATGAACTGGGCAAATACTGGAGCTTTAATCACTATTTTTGGTATGAATCAGCAGACCAGTGACTAAGCCAAAGTAACAGAAGTGTGTTTTTGAAAAAGCCCGTGTGCTGTTGCAGGCCCATGAATCATGCTGCGCTGCCATGCGGACTGCCCTTTGCCTCCCCCTCTCCTCCGTGCCTCCTCTCCTCTCTGGTCCATCTCTCCCCTCTCCTCCCATCCATGCTTAAATCTTTTGAAGCGCAGATGTGGGCTGACAGTGGTTATTTCTCATCACGCCACGACAGTTTTATGTGTCACAAGCGCTCAATACACATCGGATAGAAGCGTACAGGGTCATTATGAATCCCAACACCTTGGAGGGGCAGGCGAGGGCCCGGCCATCCCGGGACCTGCCAATACTGTCATGTTTTATCCTCGTCCCCCACTCATTTGTGTGCACACGCATCTGTGTGTCCAAGGGAGGGTTCACGGGGTTGCGGCCACCAGCTAGCCAGGCCTAGCACTTTGCCTTCTGCATAGCTGGAGGGTCAGTGTCGTGGCCCTTGGCATAAACAACACAAAAGGGCCACAGCACAGTGCATAGAGGGAGCACGGCCTGTGTGCTTCCCAGTGATGTTTCGGCTGACTGCACAGCTGAAATCACAGAAAGAGAATCCTAATAGCAAATGTGGGAGTGCTGATGAAGCAGGACCATTATACAAGAAACTTAACAGCAACGTGAAAGTGCAACCAAACTGGGATACGCAACAAAAACAACACTAGACACAATTAAAGACTTGGAAGAATACGATGCTAATTTTTCTGGCCTATTGAGACATGCTGTTCTGCAAAATCCCAAGCAACCACAACAGGCTGCAGCTCACAAATGAGCATTCAGTGTCTCGTAGATAGACTGCGTATGAAATACTTTCTCGGCCGATCCACTCAGCAAAGTATTTAGCATTACAAACGGTGTTTACTTTTGCCTCTGTGCTTAAAACCAGGACACGGACACCATTAAAATAACAACTAAGAACGGGGATTCTTCAAGGGAAGTTTGGATTGGAAAGTCAAATTGAGCGAGTAATTTGATCAATTAAGGCCTCAGCCAAGCAGAAAAAAACACTTTATGTTGGAAAAAAGATATGCTATGGATTGTATGCATTTACCCAAAGAGAATGGAAGCTACTTCAGTGAGAACTGAGGAGTTTTTATGCTTAAATTGCTCAAAAACAGAAGTTTCTGAAAATTCAGTTTATGGGAAAAATATCATCAACATATTTCAATGGGGAGGGTTTTTTTTTTACGGATGTGCATTGCATTCACAAAAGAAAATAAATTAATTACGAGAAAAGACTTCATAATTATGAGGTCATGTCTTGTAATTATGAGAAAATACAAGATACAAGATCCTAAACTCTAAACTTTTAGATAGGCCGTCCTCCCCCAGGACATTTTGAGCATCAAGCACTTCACTTCCTGCATTCTGGGGATGTTTTATGCACCAATTTGTGCTTTTCTGCATCATTTTTGATGCCAAACCTCCCACCCACCCTCTAGGTCTTAAATACTACGTTATGTGACTTCCTGATTTGCTCCCGTCACAATTACTACGACCACTAAAAGACGCCACCTAACAATACACGTCAATATGGGCCGTAATAAGCTGCAGACCCTGACACACAAACACGTCCCCCACTCCACACTGAGCACAGGTTTCCAGTAAAAGAAACGATCCTTCCACTAAACCATATTCCCAGCGGCAGCACTCAATGCCCCGGTAGCAATTTGGAGCCACTTCTGTACACAAAGAGACTTTGCTTATGATACATGTCGGCCTCGCTGACTGCGGAGATCTAATATCCACTGTGAGTCATCATCGGTAGAAGGAAAAACAGCAGCCGTTTTCTTTCTATTTGGCTGCAGGTACATTGAAGTGCATTAAACTCCCATTAGGGGACCAGAGGTCTGTGTTTTCACCCGTGGTGGCTGACTAATGGGAGAAGCAGGCCAGGATGAATCCGTCATGGTTTAGCTGCACCAATGGCCACCGTAGTTTGGCCCTGGCGAATGCAGCCACAATAGGGCCTCTGCTTTGCTCAAAGACCGCTATTGATCTGCGAGTGGATGGGAATCAGAGGAACGTGGAGGGAATTGTAAAGCTGGCAGTGCTCTCTCTGCCTTAGCTCCTCACAACTTCTCCCCTGCAGAGAGAGAGAGGGACTCCTGGGCTCCAGGCAGAGGAGCTTCAGCCTCAGAGCCTGGAAGCCAAGGACCTTCTTTTTGTAATGTGCTACCAGGGTGTTTTTTTTAAACAGAATCTGTGCATCGCCAGTGGAGGAAGAGACTTCTAGTGTCAATTGCAGCAGTGTCATTACAAGTTTTTTTTTGTGTATTAAAGTTAATTTTCAGAAAATATATTTAGCGTCCATATTTAAAGCCACTATCCTCAAACTGTCACTGTCAAGGTGAAAAAGAAGAAACTCAAACTACTTTTTATTAAATTTTTCTAAAATTAAGCATCTTATTTTAAGCTCCCCGTTATGTATTTTATTTTAAAATGCAGCCCTTATTTTACTTTAAATGAGATAATAACATATATTTATGATTAGAGTACTTATTATTTATAATCACTCCAGCTCAATGTGAAAACGGACAAGAAATATTGTTGAAATATCACTGAATTGTACATTATCTTACTTGACAGTCAGTTGTTGACTAGGCCTTTTTACCAACATCGATACTAGCCTGATTAAATATATTTGGCACTAAATCATACTTCACCTCTGCACCTAAGTAGGCCAATATGAAATAATTACGCATGCGACGTAGAACGTGATGTAGTTGCGTTTGTTACCTAAAGTTAAAATAGCTCAACGTTGACTTTTAGTTTAAATCGGGACACAAACAGCATCTCAAAGTCCTGTGTTTGTTTGACTCGTCCACCACCTCTCCCACCCACCCTAAAAAGTAAAATACTACGTTACATGACTTCCTGATTTCCTCTTGTCATAATTACTACGGCCGCTAGAGGACGGCGCCTAACAATAGATGTAAATATAGTCTAAAGTCATGTAAAATGGCTGATTGCAGAGAAGTAAACTGCATCGTATTTGTAAGGTTTTTATGTAAATCCAAACAGACCCTGAACCCACTTTTAGATCAGTAAGAATATATTATTTTTCAATGCCAAATGCTTGAACAAAAAGCAAAATATGTATTACTGGCTTGAAAAATAGGTATTGCATTAGCTATAACTTGTTTTCCCCTACAAAATAATATCATTATATGCTGAGGAGGAGCAGCGCTGCCAGAGTCCGGCTCTCTGGGGGGTTTTCTTTCTTCACAAGCACCAACTCACCCAATTATGGCTTTTTAAAACAGGTTGACCAAACACATATCACAGCATGGGAACCGCTGATGTTACAGCCACACAGAACTACTCATTAGTCAGAGCGACTGTTTTTTTTTTTTTTTTTTACAATTCCCATCATGTTTCTCGCTTTGTGCTATGTGTTGCTTGGCGTCCATGTCCAACCATGACCCCTTCATTAATAATGAGCGAGGATGAGGTGTGGTCCTGTCTTTCTCTCGCGGCTGGCTGCGTGTGTGTGTTGCTAACTGGTTTCTTGAAATGCAGAAATAGGTCCCGAGTATGTCCACCGACTCGAGCAGACAGTGGAGGTCCAGCATCGTTAGGAGAGCGTGTAAAAGGATTAGCAGAGGAGGGAAAAAACTTCACATTGGACACGGCGTTCGTCGACGAGCCTCGCAATTGTGCAAAAGAAAATAATCAGAGGTGACAGATGAAAAGAAGAAATACATGCTTATCCGCTTTCTTGTTGAGAAATGAGAGGACTGATACAACCCTCGCATTTGTACGCTAAATATGTAAGCTAGAGTTTAGCTAGGTTAGCTTAGCATGAAGACTGGAAACGGGGGAAAGCGCTAGCATGGCTGCAGTGGCGTAAAACAGCCTAGTGCACACTAGTTACACACACCATAGGCATATATTAGTTACTTAGGCTATTGTATTATTATTAGTATATTGTATTGGGAAAGTACAGCAGTCAAAGACAAAGCTCTCAGAATCATGGATATTGCTCCGACGGTTAAAGTGCATTGTGGGAGTGTGGCGTGATTTTGGAGGGGCCGTTCACCGGTCTGTATTTGCATAAAGTTAAATCGAGCTCAACTTTATGCAAATGAGGTCCAGCCAGCGCGACGCGTCCGGCACACAAAACTTGGACCAAACTGTCAAAGGAGGCGATGTAGCTCTAAAATAAAACCAGGTTCAGCAGTGGCGTTGCCCATTTCTCGCTTAAAATGTTTTCAGAAATAGATTTTGATGGGTTGTTTAGAGAGAATGACAGAAAGAAAGAAAGTAGAGGAGCAGTCTATTTCACTGTGGTGCTTTTTTTTGTGCAATAACCTCACGAGTGCACTCCTATTTGAATTTAACACTACAACGGCCGTGACGGTCATTTTGGCCTTTTTGAAATGTATATGTGTAATAACTTTACTGAATGATAAAAATACAATCCTGCTGGTTCCCTTTTCCTAAAAGTGTCTGTATTTTAATTTAAAATGTTTTTTTTTAAATATAAATTACACAAAAGCCAAAGAAAATATGATAATTTTTTACCTATTTCAGCATTACATGGTCATATTGATCGCACAGGGTATTCTATTGTTAACCTTTTGAATGGCTGATGAAGCATCTTGGTTGCTTAGCAACAGTCATTGTCTCTGTCCGAGAAATGTCACTAGAGCCTCGAATGCTGTTTCGTATTTGAATTTCTCCACAGGAAAAAAACTGGTGTGAATGTATGAAATAATTACGGTTTACTATATGGGATGATAGAAATACTGATAAATGCACCCAACTATCCAAATGTATAATTAAACTTGTTAAAATGTACATTTAACAGACGCAATAAACGATCTCAGTTGGGTATTTATCATGAGAGATGGAATCTGGCGGTTAAAATGAGCGCTTACGGCAATTCTAGTCGTCATGAAATTCTGGCACAAAAGTTAAATCGCCAATGCTTTTTGTTGTAGTATCAATTACGTATCATCCTGGGGCTAAATACCGATGATATTTTGGTTTGCAGAGTATAACCGCCCGGGGGACTGTAGCCCACACCCTCTCTGCTCATGTCTTTGTCCAGGCGGCGCGGCTGAATATCCCGTCTCCCGTGTGAGAACACAGCCGGTGAAGTGCCGGTGAAAGTGATGCATACTGATACAAAAGCAACTCGAGGAGCCTTATCTGTGCTGTCAGGCAGAGCCATTGTCCATGCATGTAATTCACTGAGAGGCAGCATGGGTGACATACAGTATATATCACAACAAAAGCACTGGAAACAGAGATTCATGTTTGCACAGGGGGAAAAAAAAATACAGTAAAAAGTTGCACAAAAGAACATTGTACCATGGGATACTATTGACATTTGTAGTCAATTTAAAACTTTCTGAAATGTGATCACATGTGAAGATGAACTGAGCTGCAGTCAGGAAATGTATCATTTAGTTTGACTGATAGAAATTCAGATTGTTTTTTTCCCCACCAAATTGCACACATTCAGAGCAGAACCAGCCTGTCATAATTCATAGATCTCATGCAAGGACTCGCTTTCAGCAGTTATCCTTCATCGCTCTTCTTCCTAATCACTTTCATTTTTCATGTTTCAGGAATCAAATCAGCCCTTTTTTTTTAAAAACGACAGCAAAAACCTTGGTTGTTGCCAAAATACGTCTGCACCAACTTGTCTATATTCATTGTTTCCTGAAGTATGTGAGAGATGCAGTAGCCTCAACACACAGCGTCAGATGATTACTAAAAGTTTGAGCTGTGTAGTCTTTGAGTCCTCGGCATTCACAGATCGGTGTTTGTGTAGAACACACTCAGTGAATTCTGATTTGTTGTTTTTTTTTTTTTTACTCAGACATATCGACGCTTCCAGACAAAAAATAATCAATTTTCGTGTTGACTTAAAACCTACATATTTGCCAGGAAGGAGAAAACAAAACCTGAGGCTGTTGCCGAAGAGGAAACATAAATTTTTTAAGATTCCTTCTGGTGAATGTGGAACTCACATACGCTCACTCGCACAGATAAAGAGCTCACAATAACAAATATCTACAGATTGACAGACACAGATGCACAAAAAATCTTTTTTTTGGAAACCCAGGCTACTCTGACCCTATCACTATCCCTGCTCATTTAATTGAGGACATTTTAGGACATTTTCCCCAACTTTCAAAGACTTTATTTCTTCTTTCAGAAGCGTCTTTCATGCAGGCTCAGATGCTTCACTGCGCTCAACAATAAAGTCCTGCACAGCACAACCACCCTCCTATATACCTGCTCTCAGACCCGATGTGCTCAATTAAATTTCCGTGCACAGCACTGCGATATTTCCCAAAGTCAACACCCCCAAATCCTACAGGTGTTTTGATGTGTCCTTTAAGTTATTCAGAAACAGTTGCAGCCGCAGATGAAAGGATAAAAAGCAGACTTCTCGTCACCGCAGAAACTGCACTGAAAACAGCAGAGGGTAAAAAGCCAAAAAGTTATCTCATAAGTGCTAATAGCAAAAAAGCTGCATGGACTCAACTAGCAATTACATTCTGGAGGATGTCAGTATGTGGCACACAATCAGATCCTGAGACATGCAGCCGGCAAAACAGAATGACAAGCTTTCGGGAAGTAATTCTTACTTAATGCACCTGAGATAAAACATGTCACGATTCTTGCACCTGATGTGGAGAAAACTGAGACATAACAATGGAAAAATTATGAAATAACAAAAAGAATTTGAGGAGACACGTCCATTTTGCCAAAGCTCAAAAGCACACAAGTGTCCATGAATAAGTGGAAAATATAACAACCACATGCCACAGGTCTCATAACAATGGCTTATAAATAATATGCCAATTTGTTAAATGTCCCATATTATAAAAAGTGAGATTTCCATAATTTTTTTAAATTATAAAGCAGGTCTAGGTGCTATATAAATACTGTGAAAGTATCAAAACACTCCACAGAGAAATGCACACAGCCTGTATTCAGAAACTGTTTAAACGAGCCGTCAGTACTTCCATGAGGTTGTGATGTCACAACTATACTAAAGTGCCACGACAGTCATTCCCCGGCTGCAATGACGATACAGGGACGCCGAGAGTGCAGATGCGGAAGACCCAGAAACACAGACCAATCAGAGAATACTGGGCTTTTTGGGGAGGCGGGCTTAATGAGACGGGCGCTAAAACACATGCAAACCTGTTCTAGCAGAAACCCCAAAAATTGGCGAAATATGGGACCTTTAAGTAAAGTCCGGCACATTTAAGTGGTGTGTTAGAGCATCATGTGTGTTACGTGTTGTTTTTTCCGTGATGTGATCATCACATTTCCTCTTTGCTGGAGCTGACTGCAGGTGACAGTCCTCTGCTTCTCTGCAGACTCACCGCAGGCGATACGGTGCTGGTTAAGTTATACTCGTTTACACACTCTCGTTCACTAACACATTCTGTCTGCTGCAGGGAGGAGTTGTGGCGTCGCTGGGCCATTAGGTTTGCCACAGAGTGAGAAGAAGAAAACACAGATGGGCCAGACTGCTCCGGGCAGTAATACGTGTTAGTGTTCTTGAAGGGTACATACTGTACTCGAGGTGAGAAGTGGCACCAAGTGCAATGAAAAAAAAAGAGGAAGATGTGCGTCAGAATCCTGAAGGAGGGAGTACCACGGCATCGTCTGCCACTCGACCTCCCCCTCATTAGACCACTGACACACAGAGCTGTCTTCCTCTCGTGCTTCACACATCACAGGCGCAGGTCACTGGAAATGACACTTTAAGTCTGGGGTGGCCAAACTACGGCCCGCGGGCCAACTGCGGCCCGCTGCACGTTTTTACATGGCCCGTGGCGAATTTTGAAAAATATACTGATTCTTATTTTGCACCCAGGCTTTTATTTTTGCACTGTTTTTGAACACTTTTATTTTGAAATTTAGTGGAATCATGTCTGTTTTAACCTTTTGGCACAGAAACCAATATTTTACAATTTCTGTTTGTTAATAATAGACTTTCAGATTTAAACATAGCATTGTAATCTTTTAGGTGGGTGCTTAGGCCTAAAACAGAAACCAATATTTGGCCATTTCTACCTGTTTTGACTTATTTACAGATTAGTGAGCACTTAGGCCATGCAGTGTATTAGAGTTTAAAAGTATTGAATTAATTTAATTTAAATTAAATTATTTTTTTAAATATGTGGGCACACCAATAAACTACTGTAATGTCAAACTGTTTAGTAGTGTTGCGTAGTTATTTTTGATAGAAAATGAATTTTCTATGGCACATGGAGGTTTTCTGGTCTAGAAACAGACTTTCTTGCAGTGTAACTGGTTGAAGACTACACATGTATTGTTGTTTCGTGACTCCTTATATTTTTCTGTATATGATCCACAATCAAAAACGTTTGTCCACCCCTGCTTTAATTCCTTTAGAAGAAAGCTGAAAATGTGCGTCACTATCAGATTTCAGTAACTTTATATACATGATCTGAAAAACAGTGCCTGCATGAACATTTTCAATACAGCTAGTCTCCTGGTGGCAGATTCCACTGACTCACAAACTAAATTCAAGGTGAGCGTGGTGATTATTTTCGAAGGAATGTTTTCACTTGTAGCAGATAAAAAGAGAAATGTGCAGCTGCGTCAGAGAGGAGCTCAACATCCTGTAAAAAAGAAGATTTCTGTGCACAAATGTTCTATTTAAAAAATATATCAAATTCGTACCTTTTAACAAATGTTTTCCCTGCAGAACTCAGAGAAGGAATGTGCTCGCTACAATGTATGTGTTTAAATCTACACTCCCAGATTTTGTTAAAGCGCCCCCCAAATCCTCAAATTTCCTCTCGGCTCACTGATTTTAAAGCTCACAGTCCAGTGAACATCAACATTGAGCTCAGAGGAAATTTTGGGGATTTGAAGCCACCGTTTGGCAGTGTTGGGCAGTAATGTATTACTTCACAGTGTGTTACAGTTATGTGATTACATTGTTCAGTAACAAACTGTAATTTATAATTTGAAATTCAGCATCTAAACACACCGACTGAGACGAATCTCCTTCCTGGTTCTCAAGGTCGCCTCTCTGCAGCGTCTGGCCTTCGTCACTTTGTAACACTCCTTTACTTGACAGTTTGGGGGTCGACTTGTTTTCTGTCAGTGAGAGGGTTGATATCAGTTTTGGTCTTTCTGCGTTTATAGTTGACAGACTCCGGTATGCAATTTTTTCACTCCTCCTAAATCTAATCAACCCAACCAACAAAGGCAACGAGTGTTAACCAATCAGAGGTAGAGTAGGGCGGGTCAGGACTTCACCATCCTGGGGGGAAAAAAATTGGCCCCCTGTAGGCACGGTCACACCATGGGTCACATGTGAGAGTGCAGGTGAGTAACCATCACCTGCTGAGGTAATACCGGCTGGTTAGACACAGTGTGTGTGTGTGTGTGTGTGTGTGTGTGTGTGTGTGTGTGTGTGTGTGTGTGTGTGTGTGTGCCTGCGGCAAGAAAGAACCTATTAAACTTTGGAGCGGATCCAAATCACGAGGCGGATACACAAATTATTTTTCAATTTTGTTAACATTGTGAGATAGGGCATGGCCTTGGTGGAGGTCTGTGCTCTCTGAGTGCCCTTCTAGTTTGTTTTTTTTATATTTCACATAAACAGATTTCTTTTTTTTTTTAAGTGCAACCCTTTGCGCACCCAGTCCGTCTGCCACACGACAATGTGAGGCACTGACACTGTCAGGAATGTGTTTTTGGAAATATAAGAGACAGACAAATGAGCTAAGAGAGACCATTATGAAGTATTCCAAAAGTAATCCAAAGTATTTAGAACATGTTACTTAATTTGAGCAATCCAATGGAATACCTTACAAATGACATTTTAGCAAATTTGCTTTGCAACCAGAAGCAAATATTTTATTCGTCCCTTCGCTCGCATAGAATGGAAATGAAAGGGAGACAGATAATCGCTGATATTAATGTTGCGCATGTGTGACCGTAACTTTAGCTTGGCGCTGGAGTTATGAGGAGGCAGCTAGCCTTCATCAAAAGAGGAGAAATGCAACTCCCATTAACTCCAAAGTTGTCGTATTTACATGTTGTAAACATGTTGCTAACGCAAACCGGCTAAGAACACACAATGGGGTCCAACTATGAACAAAGTGAGGTGATTTCTGAGGCTCACCAGTGGGATAACTCCACTGGTGAGCCTCAGACATCACCTCACTTTGTTCATAGTTGGACCCCATTCAA
>JAOVVB010224221.1:0-10504 GCA_028570985.1 Heterobranchus longifilis
GTTTTGAGACTTCGCAGATGCGCGGATCTCTTAAGGTCTTGCAATTGGGTTGACGTCTGAACTTTGACTAGGCCCTTCCAAAACCTTTCATTTTTCAGCCATTCCGATGTAGATATACTGTAGATATCCAATTTTGTCCAAGCTTTAGCTGTCAGACAGATGGCCTTACTTTCCCTCTAGTTCATGGTCGACTCAGTGACTACAAAGTGTTCAGATCCTGTGGCAGCCCAAATCTCCACCACTCCACCGCTGTGCTTAACAGTGAGTATGAGGTGTTTCTGCTTACATGTTGTTTGGTTTTCACCAAACATGGAGCATGGCATTAAGACCGAACAACTCCACTCTGGTCTCATCTGTCCATAGGACATTGTTCCAAAAGTCTTGTGGTTTGTAATCAGCTGCAGTTTTGAGAACCTGAGTCATGCTTATGTGTTCTTTTTAGAGAAAGGAGGTTTCTTCTAAAAACTCTTCCAAACAAACTGTACTTGTTCAGTCTTCTTCTAATTGTGCTGTCATGGACTTTAACAATACCTCACCGAGCCCTGTAGGTGCCTCTTTCTCACTGTAGAACGTTGAACTGCAAATTGTTTCAAAATGGTTTTATAACCAGATTGATGTGCAGCAACAATTGCTTCTCAAAGACCATTGCTTATGTCTTTCCCTCTTGGCATTGTGTTGAGACAAACCTGAATGGTCCAGACCAGCAATCTGCCAAAATGTCTGCTTTTCTAAAGGTCCGCACACCAGCTGATGATCAATTAATCAAGTGCTGGTTGGTTAGCAGCACCTAGCTGCAATTTACCTACTTAAATCCTGAGAAAGCAGTAAGGGGGTACTTAGTGTTGCCCTTAGGTTCTATACTTAGGTCGTATTTGCCTTTATATAAATTCATATTAATGTAATAAAATAATTATATGAATAAATATATGTAAGTGCATAAAACAAACACACAGGCCAACTCTAATTACAGAAGAATTATAAATACAGTTGCAAAGATATTTTGTGTACCCTTTGGTATTACCAGGATTTCTGCATTAATCATAGTACATATGTTTTTCTCAAAAAAAAGTTTACGATCGAGGTTTTTTTTTTTTTTTAAAGTGAACCTTAGAGCTGACAATGTTAAAACTGGGTGTCAGGTTTTCCAGTTAAGCAGATGACTTCCAAGCAGATTTCACTTAGTATTAAATGAAGACCTAGAGAAATCTAAAAAGCATGAAATGATTGGCATGTAATTTCCATATTTGTGTGTTCCAACTTTTATCTGGCTATGGGTGCATGTTAGGGTTTTCTTATATTGTGTGGACTTCCCCATGTCTCCATATCTTATATCTTTCTTTGTTCTATGTCATATGTCCATAAAGCAATCCGCTCAATGTGCGTTCTTATTCCTTATATGGTAATACTTATTATGTCTCCCCTGGAACAGGCAATCATGCTTCTTATTGTCTGTCTGTCAAGACATTTAGCTGAAAACGTACTTAAAATACCATGTCTGTCCTTTGAGTAAACCAGAGAGAGCATTGAAACATCACATCTGTCCCTCTCCCCTGGTTCGGCGAACATGGCGAGACTCTTCAAGCAATAATTCTTCCTTTAACTAATTTTAAACTTAACAGTGAACGATTGTTTGTGTACGCATGGTGCCATGCAGTGGACATCTTATCCAGGGTGTGCTTCTACCTCGCACACTGTCATATGCTTTGAAAGCACCGCAGCCCTGACCAAGATAAAGTACTTACTGAAGATGGATGAATGATTAATCGAGAATATGACAAATTGTCCACAAATAGAGGATTTTTGTGCTGTTGGTACTCTCCCTAGGAAAATCACCCCACAGCACAATGTTAAAAGAATAATCATCAGTGATAAAAGAAACAAAGGGTAACAGCAAAAGATGAAGATGATGCAAAAGATGAACGTGTTGAAGGCACTGGATGTATGTCCACTTTAAGCAATAATTTGAATGTTGTTAACAGAATGCCACTTCTTCTTTCCAAAAAAAAGAAAAAAAATGTGCAAAGAATACTTAATGGTTTTACAAAACAACAAATGCCATGTGGAAAGAAGACAAAAATGTTCTTGGCTTTGATTTCACACCACCGTACTTGAAGGGGAAAAAAAGCATTGCGCATTTACACCAAGAGAACAGAAAACATGATTGTCTGAACAGAAGAAACTCTTTTCTGACTCATGTCAGAGTTGGGACTCTTAAACTACGATGATGTGAGCTCAAGAAGGCTGTTCATGAAAAAATAATGCATTTTTAGAGGAATTTGTTCCTCTTGCTCTCTCTCTCTCTCTTGCTTGCTTTCTCTGTTCATGGTACCGTAGCAGCTACTTGAAACATTTGCTGGAGGTCACTGCTTCTAAAGGAAGCCACCAGATATTAAATATGAGGGTTCGTTTCCTTTTTCCTGCCTGTGCTGTGAATTATTAATCAGCATGTTTAATAAAGACAGGAAGAGTACAAATGTTTGTGGGTTAATAATTTAGCCTGCATAAGCGTTTCTATTATCGTGAGTCGAATGCAAAATGAATGCAGACATCCAGGTAGTTCCAAAGTGTTGTAAGGACACATGTTTACGATTCTCCCTACTTCTCATCATCTAGATAAGAAGTAGCTGGCTCGAGATAACCTGAGGGCACTTCAGCCTCCAGTACACTCCGCAACATAGAAAGCGAGTGATGAAGAGTAAAACAGAGCAGCGTTTCGAGCAGCAGAGTATGTGCCCTCCATTTAAGTCAGTTAGGGAAGCTGGGCGGTCCTTTCTACACCTGCGGCACTGTCTCACTCCTGTCCATCACCCTAGCTACATCAACAAGAATGATGAACAAATATGTACTTACAAATCTATATATATGGTGTGTATATATTTATGAACCATTAAACATTTTTAAGTAATCACGTCACTTTTTAATTCTAGATATATTTATTTTATTTCCTTCCCAAGTTACTTGCAAGGTTTTTTTTTTATTGTTTTTTTTTTTTTTTTGTGCTTTTGGATGCAACTTTCTCTTAAGTGTGCAGTGTGTTCTGTTGACATGTCTATTACATCATTCTCTCTGAGAGCTCTCTACTCACACCTTGTATAAAAATGCACTAGATTCCCTCCTCTTCTTATACTTCAAGAGGTTAAAGAATTTGAGATGAGGAGAGCATGGAACCTGAAAAAAAACTGCCTGCAAATACAGAATATATAACTGTTGAGGTGTCTAGTGATGCAAAATTTGACGTCCTGTAAAGTTTTTTTGTATGTCTCTATTTTTTTTTATGATGTCATTTGAGCTGTTTAATGAAAATGTCTACTGTTGCATCGTTTTGGACACCGTTTTGTTTTTGAAAGAAATATTGCTCCCGTTCCATTTCATTTTATTCTGCGAAGTACAACCAAAACCGCCAGCGACATGAACACAAGGAATCGTATGCATGAAGTATAGTTAACTCACAGGACATAAACATAGTTGAGGTAAACATTACCAGAGCTAGACAAAGAAACTCGCAGTCAACAGAACTTTAAATCTGTTGCTGTAAGAGACATAAAAACAGGTGAAAGAGATCAAGGACATGTGACTTGCCTATTTTGCTGGGTAATTTGGTTCAGCTCAGTGGTTCTTAACTCCACTTCTGGAGGACCACCTGCCATGCACATTTTAGTATTTTCCTTGCTCTATCGCACCCAATTCAATTAAAGACATGCTGTTCAGTAGCTGATTAGTAAAATCAGAAAACTAAGAATTTAGTGAGAAAACACTAAATGTGTAGGGCAGGTGGTCCTGCAGACCTGGAGTTGAGAACCACGCATTTTGCTCCTCTGTGGCTCCACTGTGACATTCTGTTTCGTCATCAAAAGCACAGAAGCCACGACTTTTAAATGTCATGGTAAAATTGATATCGTGCTGTCCCAGTGTCCTTTGTGTAATAAATGAAACACAATAGGGTGTGCTTTTATAGCACAAATAATCCATGTTGGGGTAGTGTGATGAGGGCTGACATGAAGCCACCTCCCTGCATTTGATTATTTTCAAATAACAGAAAATCCTAAAGTCTCGTACCATAGCAATTTTCCATTACAGTTTTTTATTTTATTTTATTGTTTTTTTTTGTTTAGTTTTTTCATATTGTAAATTTAAATATTTATACTGTTGTTGCATTTAATATTGTGGAGTATCAGTGAAACAAGTTTGTTTCTACTAGCACTTGCATTATACCAGGTGAAAAATTAAATTAAATAAAAATCTGACTGGTCAAAAATCGTTCCATACCCTCCATCCAGAAACGTCTGTAGAACTAGGGATCGTGGAGGCCAATAGTGCCCATTGTATTTTTTCCCCATGTTGTACGACCATGTCATGCCTTTGGACTATGGGAGGAAATCAGAGAACCCAGAGGAAACCCACCAAGCACGGGGAGAACATGCAAACTCCATACACACAGACCTGCCGCAGGAATCAAACCCATGACCTGGCTGTGCAAGGTGACAGTGCTAACTGCTAAAAACCACTGTGCAGCCAAAAATCTTTTTGTGTGATAAATTTTCTGTCACTGACAATGTAAGCTTTATTAGGAACACTATACTAATACTAGTATGAGTAGGGCCTCACTTTGCTCTCAAAACATCCTCAGTTCTACCGGGCACGGATTCCATAAGACATTGGAAATATTTCTTTGAAATTCTGGTCCAATGACGTCATGCAATTTCTCAAGTTCTTTCATGCCACGAGTCTCTCACTCTAGCCCATCTCAAAGGTGTTCTGTTATATTCAGATACAGTGACTGAGAAGGTTGCTGAAGAACACTAAACTCATTGTCATGTTCATGAAACCAGTTTAAGGCGACCTTATGATATGTTGCCATATCATGCTGAAATTAGTTATTAGAAGATCGCTAAGTTGTGGCCATAAAGGGATGCATTTGTTAGCATTACCCTGACAATGTCTTCTCTCATAGTTCATCCTCCTTAAGGTTCGATGTGTTGTGCTTTCTGAGATTCTTGTCGGTTCATCACAATTGTACAGCGTAGTTATCTGTAGCCTTTCAGCTCGAACCAGTCTGGTCAGTTTCAGCTGAACTCTCAAATCAACAAGGCATTTCCATCTGTAGACCTGTCACTCACTGGATTTTTCATATTTTTTATTGTACCAATACAAAACTTTTTAGACTTTTGTGTGTCTCTCTGAGATGACTCTTTTCCCCCATTCTGATGATTGATGTGAACATTATCCAAAGCTGCTGGCCCGTATTTGCATGATTTTATGCATTGCACCGCTGCCTCAAGATTGGCTGATTAGACAATTGCATAAATGTGAAGGTGTATCAGCCTTCCTTTTAAAATGTTTGGTGAGTGTCTATTGGGGAAAATGTGTTAAGACACTGTATTTAAAAAAGAGTTCAAGTTATACGTCGCACATGTGAAGATAAAGAAGCTTTCTAAAGTTCAGGGAAAATATTATTAAACAATGTTCTGGTGGAAAAAGGACAAAGCACTTTAAACACCCCCAGTTAGTACAGTTGATTAGAGAATTTGCAGGTGAGAAATTCACAGAAGCTCAAGCTATCATCAACAGACAGGTTTGCTGAGCAAGATTTCACAAGACAAATGATAAAATCAGCTCATCATGTTTGGTAAATGAAGGGACGTGAAGGCTCAACCCAAGTACTCCATTCCCACAGTGAACTACTAATGACCCATAATATGGATCTGCTTCTCTGCAAACGGTACTGGGACATTAAACATCGTTAAAGGCAACATAAATGAAGCACTGTACCAGGACATATTGGAAAAGAATTTAATCTGATAGTCAAAAAAAAAATGAATCTGGGGAGAAAATGGAAGTTTTACCAAGACAATCAATCCAAATAGCTCAGGAAGGCCATGAATGGCCTGGACAATATTCTGAAATGAATCTCACTGAAGGATTTTAAAACTGAGTCTATCAGCGGGACTTTACTTTGGGGAATTGAAGACATTTTATAAGAAGAAGAGCTTAAATTGAAGCACTATTCTGTAAAAACCTACTTACTCCTTACTGTCCTTGCCAACAACAGTTTTGCAATAAAGATGTAATTTTGTCAGTTTGTGGTGTTTGAATTTTTCCTATTATTATTATTATTATTTTAACATAACTTTGCCTATACTTATTTGATACATATTTTTTTCCAAGTCCAAAGTGTTTGAATGCCTCATTACCATACTGTACTGTAAGCAACTGCTTTCAACTGCACTTTCCCCTTTTTTCATTCTTAACATGCTGGTGTTACAATTACAGTGTTGTCTGCAGCTTTGTCTTTGTCTTGAAAGAATGCAATTCTTATTTAGTGCTTCTGTCTATGGAAAGTGCAAACAACCAAACAACTTTTGAATGATGAACAAAGAAAAAGGGACATTGCAATCTAACACAAATGTGGTAAGTGTCAACGTTACATAGACATTACAGCACAATACAAAGGATTTAGTGTTGAGCAGCCAGCTCATCAGAGTAAAACGTGCAAAAATAGCAAATATTGTGGTGTCTGTCTGTTTGTGCCTGCGTGTTGGTGTCATTCCAGTCCCTTGATATTTAGAAGTCTGGTAGTGTGTGGAAAGAAGCTGTTACACAGTCTGACTCTCTTGGCCCGAATGCTTCGCTACCTTTTGACAGATGTCAGGATGGGGAAGAGTTTGTGTGATAGGTGTATGGAGACATCCACTATGCTGGTGCCTTTGCATACAGTATGCAGCGTGTGGTGTAAATGTCTGAGAGAAAGCGAGAACCCATTGGTCTTCTCAGCTGTCCTCAGTATCTGGTGCAGGGTCTTGTGATACCCAAATAAGTTGCGCAGAATGCTCTCAATTATCCCCCTGTAAAATGGTTAAAATGGGTGGTGGATGATGAGCTACTCTGAGTCTTCTTAGAATGTACAGTATGATTGTGGCATGTATGTAGGCATGTATTTTTTGGCACGTTTTTGGCTTTCATTTTCTGTCCAGTCCCTGTACCTGACCAGTGTCAGATGAATGATTTTTATTTAAGCCACAGAATTACTTATAAATCATAAAAATAAACATCAAACATAAAGCACAAACCTTGGTGAAACAGGTGCAAATGATGATAGATGATCAGGCCGTTGATTAGTATACTGGTGATGCTGAGTGGTTAGAACAGACGAGGGGAAATGAGGTTGCTGCTGAGGTTGTAACATAAACAACCAATTATTAAATTTTATCCTTGGGCACTTCGCAGCATGTCACATTAAAACATTTGTTCTCGTTTCTTTAATCTATATAATGTAATTAAATGTAATTTAATTTATTATGAAGAAATAAGGGGTGTCTCGAGACTTTTGCACAATACTCCATGTGAAACAATATCAGGAGCTCAGATCAATATGAACTGTGTGCTTCTGCCAGCAGTCCTCTCAAAAGAAAAAAAAATGTGTCTAACAAGGGCCTGTCTGCAGTTTGATTTACAATCACTGTTCTTCAAGCACTCTTTGCCAGTCTTCAGCCCACCTGTCCTATCGGGTCAAGATTCAGCTAAGAAGCATTGTCTTCTAAAATGTTTGCCACATCTTTAGCTCAAGATCTAACAAACAACACTAGAAAACAGCTGCATGCCAAATGGTGAATGAGGAATGTATTCAAACACTGCAGTAGTCTTGTCAAGTGTGATCAGAGGAATGCAAGCTGTGACTGATTTTTTCCCCCCCTCCCCTGCATTCTGACGGCCCACTCTTGTTAATCACTACGAAGCAGTAATGGACAGAGATTTGGTTGTTAATCTTATTCTTTCAGCTGAGTGTGGGTGTGTGTGTGTGTGTGCGTACATGTGTGTGTGTATATATATATATTTTACTTTTGTATATTCTGGATTCATTACACACAGTGAAAAAATCTAAGCCTTATTTGTCTTAATTTTAAACTATCAATCAAAAAAGGATTTTCATGAGCTGTATGCCATAATCATTCGAATTAAACATAAGAAAGGCTTAAAATAGTTCACTTGACATGTAATGAATCTAGAATATATGAGAGTTTCACTTTTTGAATGACATCACAAAAAAAAAAAATCCTGTGAAAAAAAAATTATGTGACCTAATACAATAAACTCTGCAGATTGAGTCCATGTTTAAAGCTCTCCTACCACTTCCAGTATTTATCTTCTAAAATGTTCAGTTTCTCTGTTTCGCTGCTTGTGATGACATTTTCACAACTCTGATGCTAATAGAACAACCCTCAAATCTATAGGCTCATGATCCCATGTAGTGATTTACTTCTACCAGCTCACCAGGAGTATTAAGTTCCCGACTCATCTTCAGCAATCGACAACCCAGCATGACTTACCATACTTAAATGAACCAAACTGTGAGTTGTTGCTGTACTGACTGCAACCACGGGTCGAATTTTATCAGTGGAACCACAGGGTATGTGAGAAGGAGCATAGTGAAGTTTTCTGTTTGATCATGTATTTTTCCTTTTATTTTTGTGTTCATTCCTCAGTCCATTCTTTTCTGTTTTAATCCAAACAAAGGAAAAGAAATAGTCTATGAAACTTGTAAGTTTCACTCTCTCCCTCTAAATGGTTCAAGGGTTCAAGGGCAAGCTTTCTGGAGCTGGAGTTTAACTAGTGAACTTCTGCTCAGTATTCCAGCATCTTAACAACAGAGAGTTAGTGTCAGCTGGAGGTGATTGTGCTTCCCCTGCTGAGATTCGGTCAACCCAAGGTTTCTTTCTCCTACCTTGGTCTGAGCATTTTTGGTGGTTGTTGTTGATTCTGTTGCTCAACAGAATGTGAAATTATTTAAGGAACAATGATCTCGAGGACGTTTGTGGTATTATTTAGTTACAGAAGTGCTTTCAGACATCAGGTAACTCCATTTCTCCGTCCACTATCACCATCATTGATTAGCCCATTTTGCTATCCCAGAGAATATCGTCTAACACATACACATACTTTACTCACAAAAATTAGCTTATTGAATCAATCATCCCTTCAAGCTGCAGCAACCACACCTCATCATCATGGGGAATAAACGGACAGGCATAGTGCATTCTAATATTCTAATACACAAACAGTATTTTTTCGTCACATTCAGTAGACTCACTTTGTGACTCTAATACCACAGGCGTACAATAATTTGCATGGAGGAACGAGGGGCATTGCCCCAGCAGCTGGAATATACTGTATATTAAAAAAAAATATTTCAGCTGCTCCCATCAAGGGTCCGCCACAGCGGACCATCCGATCAGCACAGGTTCTACGCTGGATGCCGTTCCTGACGCAACCTCCAACCCTTATCATTTGGAATTTAACATGAAAATAGTACAAAAATATGCCAAAGCTTTTAGAAAGGGTACATGAAAAATGAAAGCCTAACTAAATAAACCCATGATATTTCACTTTCAACAGACTTACTCTATCCCACTACACATACACAACCGCAAATGTCACACGCTACCTATGCCTAATTTCATTTCTTCTTCACCAGATTAACTCAAGTGTCACCTTTCACCCTCCCACTCAACAATCTACAATGTACCTGGCTGTGATTAACCTCAAGAGGCATTAAATATATAATTGGAATCCTTTACACATTCCCCAGTGATGCACATCCAGACTGGAGCTTCAACAACAGCTTATTTCCTAGGCATTCTAGTTTTATATCAGGACTAGGATACATGACTTTGGAATGATTCCCGTGTATCAATTTTACTTCGATTGCATGGCATGTTCACATGTATTTAAAGAATAACTGAAGTTTGGGAAAAAGGAGTCTAATCCTGAAGTACCACCTACTTTAAATGGCACACAAAAAAACCTTTAATCTTTATTTGGGCATTTGGCAGATGCCCTTATCCAGAGCAACTTACAGTAAATTTTTATTTCATTATACATGTGAGCAGTTCAGGGTTAAGGCCGTAGTCCAATACCTTAACCGCTGAGCTATCCCAGTTAAGAAACATGATAAAATGACAAAAAAAAAAAGAAGAAATTTGACTCTGAAAAATATAGGTGACATAGCATCTTAAGGACATATACTGTACCTGTATTTTTTATGGATTCTCTTTTGTACTAGCTTTATCATGGCTTTTGTTAGATGACAATTAATATATATTAATAAAGCTCCAGTAGCTCCTAAACAAGTTGTACAACAACAGACAGGGATATGCTGGCATATCTACTGTTTCCACAAAATAATACAATATAAAATGTCTTTTTGTTTTTGTACCTGCACTGTCATTTTGTAAAGTGAATAAAAGAATACTCAGAGGCAATTATGTGTACAACAATGTATCAAATAATTTGCATATATTTAATGTCTTAATGGACCTTTTTAACAATTCTTAAATTAATGCAAAAAATATAAGAAGTAGCTTTTTAATGTTTTTGGAAAAATGCAACAAATATAGCTCACAATCATAGCAGCATCCCTAAATCCATAAATAGAGTGAAGTAGAAGCCTCATCTACATTTTGGAATTGCCATTTTAGTGATTAGGAAGTGAGATTCTTTCAAACAGTGT
>JAOVVB010224250.1:0-10504 GCA_028570985.1 Heterobranchus longifilis
CACACACACACACACACACACACACACACACACACACACACACACACACACACACACACACACACACACACTCGGGGAGGTGGCTGAGTGCTTCTGCATCACAATGCAGTGGCCATGGGGAAATAAGGAGACTAAAAGGGGATTAAGGTAGACACCTCATCTACTGTTGCTGTTCTCCAGGGCTCAGTTTCTTACGCACACACATGCATGCGCACACACACACACACACACACACACACACTAGACTAGATTGGGCTAACTAACGGCCTCTTCGTTTTGTTGTTGAGCAGCATTCTAGCTTGTTGATGCCATCTTGACCTTGTTTGACTCTGTGGTTTACCTTTTAAAGTCCACTGATTTTACACATCAAAGTCTATTTACACGTCTCGGGGACTGCTCTTGTGTGGATAAAAAGTTGTATAAAGCCTTTTGTGGCTCTAAAGGGAGCTGTGTGAAATCTGCTAAATTGCCACAACTTAGAGTCAGAGTTGGTCTGAAGACTACAAGTTTGAAAGTGAAAGAAATGTGGAGGTGTGGAGTAAGAAAGAAGTGTGCTAAGCAGCCCAGTCCTCATCTCTGATTAGCAGCTCGAAGTCGCTACTAGCAAAATACACCAGAATCTCTGGCCAAACTGTTGATGGCCGAGTTGCATTGCAGGTAATGTAGGTAATTGTTTCAGCTCTAGTGTAGAGCTTGTCAATCGACAGAAAAATAATCGGCAAGTATTTTGATAATTGATTTTTAATGCAAAAATTGAAAATGTTCCCATCTCTCAAATATGGAGATTTGATTTCCTGCTTCTCTCTGTTTTGTATCATATTGAACTGAATATATTCTGACAAAACAAGACATTCAAAGACACCCCCTTTACTTTGAGAAACTGGGATGGACATTTTTCACTATTTTTTGACATTTTATAGACCAAATAATTAATCGATTAAAATATAATTAAATATTATAATTATAATTAAAATAATCGGCAGATTAATCTATAATAATAATTAGTTGCAGCACTAAGATCCATTCAAGGGAAATTGTTTTTAGCATACACATTTTACACATTATTGTGCTTCCAACTCTGCAGCAACCATTTGGGGAAGACCCTCTCGTGTTTCAACATGACAAACAACCCGTGCACAAAGCCAGGTCCATAAAGAAATGGTTCTCTGAGTTTGTTGAGGAAATACATGACTGGCCTGCACAGAGCCCTGAGCTCAACCACATCAAACACCTTTGGGATGAACTGGAACGCCGACTGCGAGCTGGGACTTATCACTCAACATCTGTGCCTGACCTCCCTGATGCTCTTGTGGCTGAAAGAGAGAGAAAATCCCTGCAGCCAGGGTCCACAATCTTGTGCAAAGCTTTCCTTGAAGAGTGGAGGCTTTTATAGCAGCATATTGATGTCCATGGCTTAGCAATGACATTTTCCACAATCTCATATGGTGTTCACATACTTTTGGTCACCTAGTGCATTTCCTTTCTCGTGTTGGCTCACTTCTGATATGTTGGTCCTGTTTAATCACAGTACTGTATGGCCAATTAAAGATGCTGTGCTGTTGGCTGATTGGTTGGTTGAACTTCTGGTTAGTTACTACTTAGTGGTATTAGACATTCATTGAAAATTGTGACATGAATAAACTTGGGTCAGTAAGGAAGTTAAAATTTCAATAATTTATTAAAATAGTGCAGTGCCCATCTAAAACGTGCGTGTTCGGAATAGGCTGATTGCTTGGCTTTGCAGCTTTCTTGAGAACCGCTCATCTAAACAACTTAACACTTGACACTGTGCTTCCTTAGGTCCTGAGCAATACACCTGCCATGACATAAGTGCGTCCCCTTGCAATGCTAGAGTATATGTGTCATTTGCTAACAGCTAGCTGTTTGAGACCAGGCTATTTCCAAGAACACAAGTATTCATTCCCAAAGTTACATCAGTGATTCTTGAAATGTTTGAGTTTGCTACAATGTAGTCTGGGTTTCTATGTAGACAGTGTCGGTACAATGCCTTATCCTTCTTCCGGGAGGAAACCCCGGCCGGAGGAAGTCCCTCCTCCCCTTCATGTGGTTCTCAAAAGTCCCTTCGCTGCAGCCGGGGCGTAGTGCCTCCCAGGACGATTGTGATTTTGTTTTACAGAAATACAAACAGGCCAGGGTTTTTTTCCCACTATACCGGAGTGAAAGCTATTTAATCCAGACCTCCCCCCCCAGCGTGGACCCACCGCTGTGGAGATAGGTCTGTTTATGCGAGACTATAATATATATAATATATAATGTAACATCTCCGGTCTCTCTGTCTTCATCTGGTCTTGAATGTAGCCTACTGTAGTGAGAGATGGAGAGCAAGCTGTAACCAGCATGCTGCTCCTCTCAATACACTACACAGTGTGTACATAATGCACTACTATGCCCCATAGATCTCAAGAGCTCACACTCAGCACTACAGGTGTACACTTTTTCAGGTGATTTAATGAAGGTACTGCCGTGTAAGTGACACTGGCTGGCTGAGTCACGATCAGCTCCTCCAAATATTCGATTATTCACTGCTGATTACTTAAGAATATCCGGAGCCCCAAACAAAGGTATTCAGGACATCCCTAGAAACTACTTGGGTGAATTACTGGGATTCACAATCAGTGGCCGTGTGTCTAACTAATTATCTTTTTTCTGCTTTGAACACCGTTGTTCAGTCGGAGCTGTATTATACTACTGCTGTTTTTTTTAGTAGTAAAGTTGAAGGACAATGAATGAACGGCTTGGCCTTATAATGTTTCTATGGCAGCTGCAAACTAATGGCATGCTGTGGTCGCTATGACAATAACAATGGGGGGGTGGAGTGTGGATATGCATGTTGGTTTCAGACCAGCTATGGCATGCTGTAAGATAAACTGTAGCCTGTGGTGAGTTAAATGATACCCCCCACCATCCCCACCAGACCACCCCTCTCTCCACTCTCCAGGGATTCATCTCTGGGTCAGTGCTCCCCTCTGCTGACCCGGTTGTCATGGTCACAGCCTTAAGCGTCACCCGGGACAACGCACAGAGGTGGGAGTGAGTCTCGGGCTTCAGTGACTTTTGGAGTTTGCCATGAATTATAACCCAGAGGCTCCGGGGGATGAAGCTGCCTGGCAGCAGCTGAAATATGGCTGCGGTTTTGTTTGCTGTGATATATGGAGGCAGCAGGGCGAGCCACGCTACACTGCTCTCTGGTTGCACTTTATTTCTCAGCACAGAAATTACTGTGCTTGTTTATGTACGGAGAACGCCAGGCTGAGGTAATTACAGTATAATGGTGCATGGGGAGTTTTACTGGTTGGGTGGAGATCAAGAGTTCATAACAACAACCAACCTTAAGGCCAGTTTTAATAAAGGAGAGAGCCGTGTGCATGTCCCTGAAGAGGCTGAAATGTGCAACAGATTCTTTTGTGTGGTTTGGAAATGTGGAAACACAGTGTGTGGATGCAGTTGTTTTGGATGTGGTTGTTGAAGAGAAGAAAGATTGATTTTAGGGAAAATAAACTTTACCTGAAGTAGAACTTTGAGATACATCAATATAATATAATTTCCTGATATGAGAGACTTTATCATCTGGGATTTTGTTACTTGTATACTATGCAATTGTGATTTCCTGGTCTTAAAAGCTACATTGCAGAAGAATAATTCAACTGACTGTTCTGTGAAATGATAAATGAATACCTGTTGTGTTATCATATATCCAGATAACTTGTAGTACTTTTGTTAGAAGTAGGTGTTGTAGGAGTTTGGAGCAGGGCTGAATATTGAAGCTCTGTACTTTTTGAGTACTGACCAAACATCATCCTGCATTGTAGGCTATATTAAAAATAGTCAAGTTTTGAAAGTTGACTTGGTCTGATTCTTAGTCTTATTTTACTCATGCTTTGAGCCGATAATTCCTGATCTAAATCAGGATAGGCATGCAACTAATGATTATTTTCATTACAAATGAATCTGCTATAGTTTCCTTGGTGAATTGTTAATTGTTTGGTCTATACAATTTCAGAAAATAATAAAAAATGGCCATCACCATTTCCGAAAGTCAGTCTTAAACCCAAAGATATTCATTTTACTGTAATTTAAGACGAGAATAAGCAACAAATTATCACATCTGAGGAACCAGAGAATATTTGGCATTGTTGCTTGAAAAATAACTTAAATGATGAATCAATTATAACAGTTGCAGATTATTTCTTCACCATTGAGTAAATGGTTTATTGACTGATTGTTTCAACTCTACTGTCAAGTTGGCCCTGAACAGGCTACTTGGTCAGATTCTTATCCTCGTTTACTTTACTTACCTGATATTTCCTCATCTACAATAGAAAGATAAAACAGAGAAAATATGGCCTTGTAAGCCATGTTTATTCTTCAAACTAGGTTATAGGAAACATATTGTTTTGGTAATGGCACCAAAACTCAGGTTGTTGTGGCACCTGTATTGAAAGAAAATATAATTCAATACTTTTTGAGTAGGCTACCGATAAATATTGAATGTTTGCACTGAATGCTTGATCAGCTTCTTTGTCCTGTTTACTTGTTCTGTGATATTTCCTAATTAAATTATGAATTTATAATATTTTATTTAGGCAGTTCTTGTTGTTGATGACATTAAACTGATGCACTTACTGTAGATGTTTGGTACATTTTATTTGATTGGGGCTGCAACTAATGATATTTTCATTATAGATTAATGCGCTGATTTTTCTTACTGGATTAATTGATTAGTCATTTGGTCTATAGGATGTTAGAAAATAGTGAAAAATGTCCATCACAATTTCCTAGAGCCCAAGTTGACACATTACTTATTTTGTCTGACCATCAGTCCAAAATATTTTCAGTCTATCAAACAAAACTAATAAAAGCAGCAAATATAGACATTTGAGAAGCTGGAATAAGAGATTTGGGCATTTTTTTCCTCAAACAATTAATCAATTAGCAAAATTGTTGCTGATTAAAAAGGGGGTTTGTATTTTGGGTTCTCTCATATTTAATTTAACATCATATTATAAATGTATTGTAGAAGAATATTGTTTTAGTTTTTAATTTGTGTCTGTACCAAAACTAATGCATTGTTATCTATTTAGAAAACCTAAAAAAAATGATACAGAAGATTACAGAGCCCTGGTAGTGAGAGCCAAAAACACTGTGATATTTGTCAACCTTGCCCGGTTGTAATTGTAACCTTAATTTAATCATTCACTGTTTGTAAAAATGTAGAAGCTTTAGTCTATCAATCATTTTGTTATCCAAGCACTTAAGATACTGATCATAATTCAATGTAACGGGGTATCCTATTGATTAAAAAGCATTTACCACAAATCTGTAGTATTTTAGATTTCAATCCTTCATCTCTCTAGTGTCATTTGTCTGAATAAAATGTCTCTCATTTGTTGTACTAATTTGGCAAGACTAGCTATTACTTTTTCTTAAAGATTTGATGTCTCACTCTGATTCAAAACTCTTCGTTTATTCTGGCTGCTTCAGTAGGACATGCTCACACCGGGCAGTCCTCCAGATAAAGCAAAGTGTGTGCAAACATCATATAAGTGATGTGGTGTTAGTGCTGTGTTCAGCACTATGATCCATATCTACAGAATGTGTCTGCCCACAGCTGTAAAGAATATATATAAATATATAGACCACCACTGACTGATACGCCATGCCGCTGCTGCTGCAGTGCCTTATGTAAGCTCAGTGAAGTACACCATCAGCACTATTATCTGGTCTCATGCTGCCAAGCTTATGGCTGAATATTAAGAATGGATAGTTTCTTCTCCGCCTCTCTCCCTTATTAATGTGCTCAGCAGCCTCTTAATGCCCTCTCTGTTTACCCTTTATAGAAGTTTACCCTCATCTCCGCTTTTCTTCTTTTTCACTTATACCTAAACCTCGTTTTTACTCCTCCTCCCTCTCTTTTTGAACTTTTCTGAAACTCTGCCCATCTGTTTCAACTCCCTTTCCCCTTCTCCTCTCTTTCTCTTCTTTATTGCCCCGTTAATCTCCTCTACAACTTTTTTGGCTGGACTGCAGGACCAGTCCTATAAATGGGAAAGTTTATCGCTGACTGACTAACTGACTGATGAAGTTACAGCATTGGTCGAACTCAGTGATGATGTCAGCGTGTGTTGGAAAGGCTGTTGACTGGCGTAGCAGTGCCCTGTTAGGGCAAAATGTGCTACTGCGCTGTTGAGCACATGGAGCTGCACAGTCAGTAATTAAGAGGCATAATGAGGGGCACGTTGGAGAAACAGAGTGCAAAGTGGACTTTACTGCATCCAAGTGGTGTCAGCTGGTGCGTCCCTGATGAAGCGTGAGTAAAGCCAGTTATTTCTGACTGAATGGGACATTTGTTGAGCCTTTTGCTGCATTTTGGTATATTTAATTAAGGCTGTTTTGCTGATGATGAGCTAATGGACTCACCATGTAGCTTCTTCATGCTAATGCTAGCTTAGCTGCTACTTTCAGGTGAAATTGCTGGAACTAAGCAACTAAGAGCCAGATATTTCCCTCAGCAGTTGGTGGAGACCAAAAATGGAGCTAAAAGGAGAGTGAAGATTGGACTTACATTCACCAGGTGGACAGAAACACAACTCCAAATGAATGCTAATGTTGCTCTTTGTCTGCTGGATGTGTAAAAAGGCAAATGCACATTCACCATATCAACTTTATAAATTGATAATACATTGATGTTGTGTTTGCAGTTTGTTGCACTTCCCCCTAAGTAGCTAAAAAAAGAATTAAAGCTGATTTAAGTGTGCTTGTGCAGCCATTTTTTTATTACTCCTGTGGTGTAGTATGGTTGTCTAATATGATGTAGTGGTGGACGATGATGTCATGTGTTTGGGGGCGTGGCCTGGCTTTTTGGAAGCACCTGAGGCCTCGAGCTCCGTACCGTCCTCGCAGTGATCATCCCATACGAGGTTCCCATTGGAGTCCTCCTTCTGGCAGGGAGGATACTCCAGCTTTGCCGTGAAGGAGATGCAAGAGCCGTTGAGAGCCGGACTATCGCTGGTCAGACGAACTTTGGGTTTACCTGCAGAAAAGTGGACGTTCTAGGTGAAAAACCTCAAATGTAACGGGAAGACTTCAGAGGCGAAAGGTGACTTTACTCACCTCTGTGGTGCGTGAGCTCTTTTGGCTTTGGGTTTAGAGGAGGGTAGAGATAATCATCCCATGGGTTGGTGTCAGGATCCCAGCCAGGGATGGGTGGAATTGGAAATGGCAGCTTTCCTGCTGCTGCATGCTTGTGGGGGAACATGTCTGCGTATGCTGGAGAGAGAGAGAGAGAGACAGAACAAAACACATTTTAAGACTTTTGTTGTGAGGATCACTGAGGGAAACTGAAACTTAGGATGGTTCAGGGATCCCCCCCCTTTTTTCTGTAATTAATTGTACACATTTAGAAGCATGCATTGGAATTTTTCCTACTTTTATTTTGGAAAAAGTCACAGAAAATACCTTCGTCATTATAATTAATGGTCTGCTTAACTGAAGTTTGTTTTGCAAACATCACTAATGATCTCAAGAGTAGCCCCACAGTAGTTTATATGACATGTCTGCTCATGGTCTTGGCCTTGAATTATGGATTTCTCATTTTTATCATGACATGAACATTTTCTGTTGTGTCAACATATGAAACCCCAAAGAAATCATCTGAATAGAGAAATGTACTCTCACTTCACACTTGTCAGTCCTTTTTAGGATCAGATGATGAAATCACGTTTTCTCTAGATGGAAATTAAATGTGTAAACACATAAAACAGAAACAAAAGTGTGGAAATCACCAAGCATAGCTATCCAGTGAGGGAGATGATCATAATTTTGATATCAGATAGGAATTAATCTCATCCAACAAGTGTCTCTTATTTGTTAATTATATTGTTCTCTATAAATCCACACCTTTGTTTCTGGCTTCTGTCTTAATTTAGACTTTAGTGTGAATTATATATTTTAACAATAGCAGACGAAAACAACAAATTCCATCCATGTGATTTGATTAAATGGGGGAAATTTTGTGGGAACATATTTGTGTAAGCAGACAATCAGGCATGACAAACAGATATTTTAAACTAAGAAAAACACTTGTATCACTGCCATTTCTTTTTCAATATCATGCACACTGTTACTTTTCTTTTTTGCTTACTTATTTAATTCATCTTACTTTATTATTATTATTATTATTATTATTATTATTATTATTATTATTATTGTTATTATTATTATATTAGGCACTATTACTTTATTCTTGTTTTTTTAATTCACGTATGTATTCTATATTCTTTATGTATATTATTGTCACTTTTGAGAAACTTCTGGAAGAATTTGCTTTGGGATTAATATCTTATTTTAAAAATATTCTTTTTAATTTGTTTCCTATGACACCAGCTGGACATTATTGTGAATTAAGCAGATATAATACGATATATTCTATTTTCATTATGGATATAAAATTGTTTCCTTTGCTGGTTTTCTGCCCGGAGACTGTCAGCCACAAACACCTTAATTAATCTCATGGGACTCTGAACTGATGACAGAACACATTACAGAAACTGTGACACAAACAGCGAATATCAAAAATCGATTTCACACTTAATAACTCGGCTACTGCGACATAACATTTTTTTAAATAGTCAAGGCCCATACGATTAAATTATTTCTGTGTGAACATTTGAATTTAAGTAGGACATTTAGTAAATATATGATGAATCTGTTAATATTCTTTATCAGTTCTCGTCACAGTATCATAACTTCAGTTAGATCAGATGACTAACTTAAAAAAAAAACATCACTTACTTTTGCGTCCATCAGCTTGAAAAACAAAGCAGGCACAGACCAGGAGAAAACCACATCGCAAGGTTTCCAGTTCCATTCTTCAGCAGGAAAATTGTTTGCCAATATATTTTCAATAAACAGCCGATATCCACCTCCCCAAATATCTAGAGCGTGTCCTTCTCACTGCGCGTGCAGCTCTCCCAGTACTTCTCCCTGCCTGTCCTGGTGTTAAATAATTGAATCTGGGGGCCGCTGAGCGCACAAACATGTGATGTTTCTTAACAGGATGCATCTCATCCCTCATTAGTCTCCTGGACGCAGGAAACTCATGAGAGACGAGATGCGCGCGGACACGCTATTTGCGCACGCCCTCTGTCCCCTTGCCCTCATAACAAATTATTCATCTTTTAATTCTAAGGAGCGTAATCTAACGTTATTAGGCCTAAAATGTCTATGATTACTGATTTATTATTTGCCCGTTTTGAAAATGTGATAATAATGTTTGTATAATGTCTCTTATAAGAAAAAGCTACTTGCAGTGTGATGTCCACGACAAATTTCTTTCAATACTTTTATTTTTGAGAGCTTATCTTTGTCTTCATGATTTGATTCTGAAACTAAAAATTTTGCATTTTATATCCAAATAAAAACGAAATATATTTTAGCATAATTTTCTTATTTTAACCCTTGCCTGAATGGAGAAAATGTTAAATAAAAGGGACAAACATGACATGTCAGCCTAAATTAGTCGAATCGTATTAAATGTAGCCTAATGGAATTACATAATTGTATTAAGAGATATCTTTTGATTGAGGTTATGTTTTCTTCTGAATTCTATAGATGACCTTAAATGCCCACGTGTGACAGCTGAGCACATGACTGCATTATTTGACACATTTGTCTCATCGAGCTGTGTCACGGTGAGACGCACCGCACACTGCTGCGTGAGATGTGCGTGAGGTGTGCGTGAGATTTGAGGGCCGAGCGGGTGTATTGCGCCACAGCTGCACGCGCAAAAGCAGAAGGAAAGCGTCTGATGATGTGCAGCCGAGTTGTGCTGGTTTTCAACACAATCCAACATGTGATTGACGTCATTCATCCAGCGGCTCTTCTGCTGTCACAAGGACAGTTTGGAAACTTACTCACATTCACATTTCTGTTCAAAAGTCAGAGAGAAAAAAAATGTTTTCACTAAATCCTGCAACACAGACAAAACTAATTTGCAGTGGTGGAATGTAACATTTACTCAAGTACTGTACTTAATTTGAGATACTTGTACTTTACTTGAGTATTTTCCTACCCTGACACTTTATACTTCTACTCCATTATAATTCAGAGGGACATATTGTACTTTTCACTCCACTACATTTATTTGACAGCTTTAGTTACTAATTACTTTTGGAGATGCAACGATTAGTCGACTAATCGATTAGTCGATCGACAGAAGAATAACTATTTTGATAATCATTTAGAGTAATTTTTCATGCAGAAATGTTAGAAAATGCTGTTTTCAGACTCTGAAATATGGAGATTTCCTGCTTTTCTCTGTTTTATCATATTAAACTGAATATCTTTGGATTTTGGAATAAACAAAAAAAAAACAAAAAAACAAGACATTTAAAGACATCACCTTGGTCTTTGAGAAACTGAGAATGGACATTTTTCACTTTTTGACAATAATATTTGACATTTTATAGACCAAACGATTAATCGA
>JAOVVB010224261.1:0-10504 GCA_028570985.1 Heterobranchus longifilis
CTAAAAAAAAGTATACACGAGACAGACAGCTGCCAAAATCTCTCGCCGATCCACGCCAGCTCTCCTCTGATCAACGCACAGGTGGACTTTGTTTGAAGCAGAATGAAATACTCAAGGCTCTTTATAAGAAGGAGGGATGATGTGGAGAAATATGCCTAAAGCATAAAGACAAAAAAAGAGTGAAAGGGGGAAGAGAGAGAGATCAGACAGTCTCGATAACAAATCAATTTGCCATTGCATCTGTTACCAGTTCCCCACCTCACAGTAAGCTGGCGCGTGCTCTCTGCAAATCGATTATTGGGCCACCACCAATCAAACATCTAGTCGCCTGTCAATCAGTTGCGGTGTTGAGTGTACAGTGGTGGATTTGGGTTTGAATTCGAGCATAAAGACCAGTGTCCCCAGTCCTCATCGTGATGTCATCACGGCTAAATGAACCACACTGGTGCGTCTGGAGACACAAGGACGGGCAACAGTGTCGCTGTCTAAAAAAAAAAAAAAAAAATCACAATTTCAATCCAAAAACGAGCAACCAAAAAAACGCGATTTCTCCAGTAAAGTCACATGGAGCGGGGCGTCATGTGTTGTCTGGCTCCCGGTGAAACAGCCAGACCTCACGTCCTCTAGCTGCGATCTCCAGCATACTAAACCAGACCGAAAGGGGGGCGGTGGAGGGGGTGGGGGGTTACGTCAACCTTAACATCTATACAACAGACTAACCGTGCGTTAATGCAAACTTCCAACACCTTGCGGAGGCAATCAGGAAAACACTTGTTTTCATCCGGCGCTCCGGGTGCGCGGATCCCAACTTGCGTGCCAAAGTCGCGTTTGCTGTTCAACTTCAGCGTGAGAGGTTGAACGGGGACAAGCGAAGCGATCTCCCCCAGCAGCGCTATAAACGCAACAAAATATCCACATGGTGAATGAAAGTACACAGAGAAAACAGTGGTAGACGCATGCAGAGTAGCGGGTCTGGCACTTGTCGCCGGGAAACTGCAGCTGCGTTTAGCCCGGATTGGTACTCACCTAAGTTGCACGTTTTGATTCCGTATAGTGTAGGGGGAGTGGGGCTACAGCATAGTAAGGCAGTTCGCAGTACCCGCTCTCTCAACACGCACTAACTCCTTTCTTCTCTCGCCTTAGCAAATCAACACGGCGCTGACGTCAACGCAGCCAGTCAGCCAGACGAGCAGCAGGCAGGCGGGCAGCCGGCTCTGCGCTCCAGCCATACAAACACTAAGAAAGTGAGACACCTAGGGGGCTGTCTCGTGTCAAACGGCTGTGTTACAGTGTGCCAGTGAAAGGTGAGCGACACTGCCCTCCCTCCAGCTGTTTGAATGCACGTACATGCAGCCTACAGTTGTTCTCAAACTCCAGCCAGGGGCACACTTGATGCTTTGGCGGTCCTGGAGGGAAAAATCAATAGGGGTCCTCCCGAAGTCCCCCCCCCCCCTCCCGTAACAATTTTTCAATCCATTCATTGAAACTGTGCGTGTGTTTAAGTGTCAGCAGAGCACAGCAAAGGTTAGAAAAACAATGCAGCTGATGCATCCTCCATGACAAGAGATTAAAAAAATAAATGCTATTCGTCATGCATTTTGAATATTCAAAATGCAGTGGCAAGCACCCAAAAAGTGTGTTGCACATCAAGTTATTGCATCTTCACAGGTTACAGTTTGGCATCTCAAGGTGTTAAAAGTGTTCACATCAGGGTTATTAGAGTGAACAAAAACTAAAACAGAAAAATAAGTAGGGAAAAATATTTTTAGTAAACTGAAACTAAACAAAAAATGATATTGCCTGCAAAAAAAAATTTAGAAATTAAAAAAAAAATGAACGTGAATTCATTTCAGTTTTAGTTTTTTAGCTATAATATATCACTGCTGAACTCTCAACTCTCGTGATATTGAACCACAGAAATTGAATGGACTTGACATTCCAGGAGATGGCGCTGTGCCGCAATTGCTTCACATTGGACACTAAAATAGTGCAAAGACTCAACATTACACATTATGGTCATTCCTACACAGTTCTCCGACCATATATGTTGTATGTATATGTAGCTACATTCTCAGACATTGTACCTGGCCCTAACACAAACAAACTAAAACTAAATAAACTAAAACTTTCTGAAAAACTGAAACTAAACTAAAACTAGCAAACATCCTGAAAATTAACTAAAATTAAACTAAAATTACATAGAAAAATCAAAAACAAAATAAAAGCTAATTGAAAATTCTAAACTACTATAACCTTGGTTATAGTCTTAATGATTTAAAAAATGGGGGTAACTGAGTGATTTACTGACGGACCCCTGTGGCATGACCACATCTATTTTATTTTGTTGCCTCCCTCCCGAAAAAGCTCAGTCTGCTCTGATTGGTCAGTGTTTCTGGGTCTTCAGCATCTGCGCTCTCTGCATCTCTGCACCATCATTGCAGCCAGGTAATGACTGTAAGGGCACTCTAACAGCATTTTCTACCTGTATATATAATTCTAAGACAGTTTTTGAATATGCCTGTGTGCATTTCTCTGTGGATTGAGCGTTTTGATACTTTCACAATATTTATATAGCACCTAGACCTGCTTTACAAAAAAATTTTTTTTTTTAAAAGACATGGAAATCTCACTTTTTACAATATGGGAGTTTTTATGTTCAACTATGCCAACATTCAGCAGACTGCAGATTCATCATTCATCAGTGGGGATCTAGTGTGAAAAAACACACATTTTGGTTAAATTGCAATGTATTACAAGCAAAAACACATGGCAAAAAGCCACTGAAGCATAGTCTGTTATTGAGTTCTGAAATTAGATTTTCATAAGAAGGGCAAAAAGCATTGGATTTAAAGAATCAAATGTCATTTTCTTGAGTCTATTGCAGAAGCAGTCTTGTTTTAAGATACTGACACTAATTTGAAGAAAAGCCTTGAAACAAAAGAAACTGCACAGAGAGCAAGTGTCACTTCTTTCCCTGTCTTGAAAAAAAGACGTCCTTAATGATCAATATAGTGAACGACTCAGATGCTTTTGCAGTGCATTAACAACCCTTAATTGTTTCTTAGCTTAGCTTTAATTTTCCTCTTGCTTTTTCTGTTGACCAATAACCAGGATGCAGTGGATGGTACACCTCATTATTGTTTGGCCTTTTATAGTAAAGGCATACTTTAGTGCTTCTCTGAAAATAAACTTGATTGATACTTTTGCCTTAATGATGGTCACTGACTGGAGGCTATTCTTTACCAATGGTTTAATTTCACAATATTTTAATTTATGTTCCCTTTAAGTGCTCCTTGTAAGCTCTTACTTTGAACTCCTAGTCACAAACACAATTTGTCCCACATTTAAGCACTTAGTTTTTCTGTCTGTTTGATTTAAAAATCATGCTTGAAGCAGTAGAAGGAAAAGGGGAATATGAGCACAATATGTATCTAAAGTTAACGTAACAGTCGTAGTTTTAAACATGTGGTGAAAGTTGTGAAACTGTTGCAGTTTGGATAGGTTTAGGCACCAAAACTACTTGGTTAGGGTGAGAAAAAGATCATGGTTTGGGTTAACGTCTGTACATTTCTTACGTTACTTCACTTTCGTACATAAGTCTCACGTCTCAGTTCATAGCTAGACAGAAAAAACTGAGGTCAAATAAAATATATTCACCACTGACTGCAGGTAAGAATACATCCAACTGAGGGTTGCTGAGTACCTTATGTGAGGAGCTTTGCCAGAGACTGAAAAACGGCACCATAGGGTCTACAAGCATCAAGCAGGCTGTGCCCTCTAGTGGCCATAGTAATTATGACAGGAGCAAAGCAGGAAGTCATGTAACATAATATTAAGAATGAAAAAGCCTGTTTAGGCAGGGAGGGGTGGTGGATGGGTCAAACAAACACAGTACTGGAGTTGTTGCTCAGGTCATAGCTAGACAGGAAATACTGAGGTCAAATTAAATAAATTCACCATGACTGACTGGTAAAAACAGCAGGTAAAAATACAGGTTAGTGGTAGCAATGTTTGCTGGGAGTAACCAGGTTATATGAGGCGCTTTGCCAGGTGGTGCAAGAAGGACCATTTGCAACATTACTACGGTAAGACCCAAGAAGCTGGGAGGGCCTCATCATCCAGGATGATGATGAGTTTAATCTCCGTCGTGCCTCAGGCTCACATCAACACTTCACTGACTGAGGCTGATAAAATGGAAGCAATGGACGAGTCGGGTCAGAGTAGACTATCTGAGGGAGGCTGGGGTCATTCAGTGTCTGCAACAGATCACTCAACGTGTTCAATCAATCAGGTCGACATTGTGACAGCGTACTGAGGAGGAGGACGCATTAACATTAATAAATTACAATAGGTGTCTCGTAGCAAAGGAATGAAGTTTGGTCAACAGTGTTCTTTGTGTCCAAGAGCTGCTTACTTTGACCTAAAATGGTATTTTGACTGACATTCAAAACAACCAATGACAGATACATTATTTGGCATGACATTACACAGCAGTTCAGTTCTACACAGCTACAAAAAAGCTTTTTCTATAAATTTTCTTAGACACAGCCATTAACTTTTGCATTGGTCTTTCTGATTCGAGACATTCGATATTTTAATTTCTGCACTGGTTTGGTTGTGAGTTTCCCAGTGACTGAAGTGACTGTACCTTTGACAGTCACCATTGTGCACCCTGTTGGACTGTTGAGTATGCTTTAAATTAAGTGATTGTCAGAGTGTCAAACACTGCCTTTTTGCAGTGATTTTAAGTGTACGCTACATTTAGAATATTTTCCCAGCTTCATCTTTCCATCAAACAGCCCTGTTTAAATTTACAGGGGGGAAACTAAAGCCGTTATATCGCTTGTCAAAGCCATCAGACTACATTGACACTGAGCATGGGAGGTGCTGGTCTACCGCTGCCTCTGCCATTTAGTTTGTTTGTTAGTTTTGTTACTTCCTAACCCTTTTAAAACACCAAAGTCACACAAACAACACAACCAATCCAGGCACCGGTAGACCAGCAACTCCCATGTACTGCAACTCCCATGTACTTTTTATCAGAGGAATCGTGGCTTTGACAAGAGCAAAGAATGGCTTCAATTTCCCCTTGTCTAAACTTAAACAGATCTGTATGATGGCAAGGCAAAGTGGTGAAAATATTCTAAATATAGCGTACACTTTTTTTTAGGTGGGCCTTATTTTAGGTGGCTAAAATACATTTAGCTGGTGACCCCGTCCGCAGCAGTACATTGCTTAGCTTCCATGTCAGGACTCCTGTCTGTTTCTCCACACTGGGGGCGTACAGACAGCCATCTACTGTAGGTAATACCCTGGCTATGGATAAGTACCTCATACAATCCCACTTCAAACAATCTGAACTATCCCTTTAAGCTCTCTTAAGTACATTTTTCTGATTTATCACATTGAGACTACAAAGACATGTAAAAGACACTGAATCATTGGAGAGAGGTCTGGGAGGCAGTCAAAAGGAGGCCATGACAGCAGGCTTTTCATGCCGCCATTGAGTGTGACCATCTATACAGGTAGAAACACTTTACCTTTAGTTGTGGTCAGACCATATGACACAGCGTATGACCTTCATTTGTATCATACCGAAACCTTAAGTTACTGCTCCTGCTAATGGCACTTTTCACTGCAGTTGTACTGGAAGATATTTTAACATTTCTTTCCAAAGTCATTGCTGGTTGAAATGTGTAGTTATACGTATAGATCAATTGTCTGTATACAAACACTGATAATGCATGTGCACGCCAGCTGCAACAGAACCTGCCTGCTCCTAAGACACTGGAAAAGAGGACAACTAGCTAGCAAGAAATACTATTTTACACAGGACGATTACGTCATTTTATTATTAACAGATTTAAACTCTTCCTTCGATTAAAACATTTTCTCCAGCGGATGACTTCCTGATTTCTTTCAAGGAGGGTAAAAAAAGGAGAAGTAACTGCGTCTAATCATTGGGGTACAACACATGCAGCTCCAGTTACATTGTCGCAGCCTTCATTTTATAACCTCGATTTTTTTTCTGCAACCAGTGTGCGCGCATGCCTGCGAGACATGGTCTGATAATGAGTCTATTGAACATTAATTTCACATATTTAGTTTTTCCTGATTACAGAAGGCATGTAAGTATATTAAATTAGGCAGTTTTATGTTGGTTTTGCACATCATTTGTTAGACTTGATCCTTTGTTGAAAATGTAAAGTTAATGTATTTGCATGTATGGTCATTAGGGGTGTCACAATTCCAATTCTAAAGCTGAGCTTTCAATTTTATTTATCAAAATCAAAAGCAGGATCGACGATTCCCCCATGTTACACTGAATAAATTATTTAAATCTGACCATATGGCCTTAGTGTGGTACATAATTTAAAAAAAAAAGATGGTTACATCAAACTTGATGTGATGTAGCCTACTCTATCTTTTTAAAGAACAATTTGAAAATGCAAATGACAGTTGTCAGGGCATAAAACCAACAATCTGTTGATCTTTACGAATCAAGACTCAATAGCCTAACAATGGCGTAGCCATCAGTGCTGAAAAAAAGACATTTAAATCAAAAATTGAATCGAATCGTGACCTTAAAATCTGAAGTCTAATCGAATCGTGGATTTGGAGAATTGTGACACCCCTATAGAAAAATATGAAGGTGACATATTTCTATGAGATCATCCATCTTCTAAAGGTATGTTTTGATGCTTGAATGGTTTAGGTCGAACGGCTGCCACCACCTTGGGATCACAAATTTTAAATTTGGACCTGGATCTTTGGGATGAACATACAGGAAGTATGGCTGATAGGTTGAGACACGGGTCAAATAACTAAGCATACATAGATTTTATGTCTTCTTAATGGAACAATGATTCGAAAAATTGCCACTAAGACTTGCACCAGGAAAAAAATGTTAATTTGCGAACCTGTGAATGGGTTTTTACAAATAGTTTGTACAACCCTAAATGTGTAAATATATTCAGAGTGACTATGTATAGCTTATACAATACAACAATGTGTAGTGTATTGTTATATTCTTATCTATGTCCTATTTGCTACTGCTGCATTGGCCTACTTCCCCCACTGAAATCATTAAAGCTTCATTAAATCTACTCTAATTACTGCCAGTATAAACTGTATTATAGTAACTTTGACAAAACCAAAAATGTTGGTGCCAGACTGAAAAATTAGTAAAAGCTCAATTCAACTAGAGGACAATGTAATCCATTCTGGTAAAAAAAACAAAAAGTGTTAATATTGGTCTATAGTTTCTAAGTAGCCAATACAAGTGTTTGCCATTTGTTTTCACTTTAGAAGAACACAAAAAACACATTTCCTTGGCAAAAATTGCTACAATTCAAAACTCTGTCCTCGTATTTTGTTGAATTTTAAAAGAGCAACAGGTCTGGGTTCTTGCACCAGGTTGTAAGTAGTCACACAGTTTATAGCTGTTTCAAAATGGAAAGCATAGGTTTGAAGGGGGCTTTCAGGGAAATCTCATTTCCTTTAAAATACAGTGGTGCTCTGGGAATTTTTAGATTCATCCGGGCACGGATCACAGAGTGCTTCATTACCTTTGAGCTGCGTGCTGTGCAGGCTTACCCAGGGATAAAGAAAAAGGCACTCCCTTAATCTGGCAATAATCCACCGTTTTACTGAGGGAAAGGAAGATGAGGGCTAAATTATAAAAACCAGATCATCGTTGCACTTTAAAATAATACCAAGAGTTAGAAAAAGACGGGCTGCCTGGAGGAAGTTTTGGTTTGTAGCTGAGGTGAGAAATGTGACCATTAACTGTCGGTGAGTCAATGGGGCTCGTGTGTGATTCAGAGGTTGGTTATCTACAGCGGGCTGCGTGTGCTTACATTGTGTTCCCACCGTTTTGTTTTTTTTCGTAAAGGAAAAGGGTGATCAGCTATAAAGAAATGCCAATATGAATCCTATGTTCCAAAGTGTTCCATTCAAAAGTACAGTACCTTGGATGTGCACTATTAGTAGTAGTAATGTATCACTGCTGTAATGACTGGTGAAGTTTGGCTCACAACAAGCGCCCTCCCACTAACGTTATATATTAATTAGCTGTTTTCTCATCCAAAGGATACTCTGAGTGTGATCAGGTCTGATTTCTACTTTAATACTGAGAACTAAACCAGATTGATCCTGAGGAAGCTGAACAGTGCAGCATTCTCAGAATGCATGTCTGTTTGGAGCAGGCCCATTGCTTGGCCCCCGGAGGTGATGCTTACAGCCTTCTCGAGAACCGCTCATACGATCAACTTCACACTCGACACTGCACTCCCTTGGGTCGTCAGCAACACACCTGCCAAGTGTGAAGTTGATTAAATGAACAGTTCTTGAGATATGCGAAGGACAGTCATACAGTCATACACAGTTTCCTTTCTTTATAGTTAGATGATGCTGCTACAGCGCCACCTATTGGCCAAATGGCACCAAATTTGTCATGGCCACTCAGCTATATCTACACATGTCCACCAAATGGTTACAATAGCACAACGTGTTCAGGAGATATGACATTTTTTGTATAAGCCCTACCCACAATAATTGAGCAAACTTTGAGGGCCAGCTATAGCAAAACTGTATGGAACATCAGAAATCTGAAAAGCATATATTTCCAGCTTGGTCCAGAGATGTACCGTACCAAAACACAATTCAAAATGGCGGAAAAGCGACGCAAATTAACATGGCTTATATGGATAGATTCGTCTGGACCCACAGAATCCAGGGGAAAAAATGGGACTTATAGCGCCACCATCTGGCCAAATTGCACCAAAATCAGAGCACATCACTGGGTCCTCAGCAACGCACCCGCCAAATGTGAAGTAGATGAACGGTTCTCGAGATATGCAAAAGACAGATGGAAAGAAAGACACAGAGATTCCTTGCTTTATAGTTAGACTGTTATCAAATCACATGAATATAATGTATACTATACTAACAAGTAAAACCTGATATAGCTTATTCCTCCATAGACCATACACCTCCATTGTTGTCCAAAAACACATCAGTGAGCCACAGTGTTGCACTGGGTGACATGTTTGTTCATTACCATGAACACAGGCACTACTTTATTTTCGAGTGAATCTCACATACACTGTCCTTCTGGTGTGAATACTCACACTCATATTAATCCGCCACTGAAAAGAGTCCCCAACAAATCCACTATCTTGTTTGAGTAACTTTTGATAAAAGCCACAGTGTACTGTTTTAGGAAATGATTGATCACTTATTAAAAATAAAACTATATGTGAGTACTAGTAGGAATGTTTGGGGGCAAAAGCCACAGACAGGTATGAGTGTATGAAGTTGGAAAGAGACACAATAATACATAGATACAATAAAGAAGAATCTTTTACATATTGCAATAATCTTTGGCTCTTCTAATTCCAGTGAAGTTGTTTTGAAACCATTTATTTCATGCATTATTTAAATTATTACCACACTGGTTGTCTTACTATTCTTTCATAGCTATTTATTACAAGTGAAGCAACATGTAGCCTAACATTTGAAAGGTGCTATATACTGTATAAGGTTAAGTTGGAAGATGTTTCAGGGGAGACACTATACAGGTGAAAAGTGTAAAAAAAAAGAAAGAACTAAGACATCACCATGACACTTCCCCAGTTGATTAATTAGCCTACATTAAGAAAATGATGTTTTGTATAACACATTTTCTGAAATGTTATGTTCAAATATGCAAATTAGGTATTATCTTATTAAATATGTGCTAATTTGCATACATTCCCAGAACATAAATCTGAATATTGAAAAAGAAAGGTTAAAAATGCTTGGATGTCTCTTTTTATCACTCCATGAATCAGAAAATACTGTCAACAGCCACTAAAAAAGTCGCTATGTTTTTAGGAATAAAATTATCTATAAATCAGGCTATGAATGAACAACCCCCTCTGGGAAAACCTTCAGAATATAGATAGGAATGAAACTGGAAAGTTTGGTGTATGTAAGGGCTACTGAAGTGCAGATTTCTGGCTCAGAGTTTGAAGAAAAAAAATAATTATGAGAAAACAGCTTTTAAAGATATGTATTGTAAAATTCCATACAATTTGCAAGACACTACAGGTGAATAGATATCACAATGAAACTCCCCAAGTTGATTATTTACATTAAGACAATTATTTTTTGTATTACACATTTTCTGAAATGTTATTTGTTTAAATGTGCAAATGAGGCATTGATGTTAAGTTTTGGTGAATTTAGGAGAAGAGAGTATTTAGGAGAGTGTAGTAAAATATAGACCTAAATGTCGATTTTGGATGTTTTATTTCCACTAGTCTTTTGTAGGTTCATTCTTGTGTAAATTGCAAACCTGGGTAACATTTCTGTTTAATGAAGGAAAGTATTTCAGGTTAACATGTATGTGGCTCTGCTGACCAGATTCCCCATTGTCTGTGTCCTGTGTAGACATGGCGCTTGGAGGAGGTGTGTGTGTGTGTGTGTGGGTGTGTGTGTGGTTCCTGGCTGAGCAGCTCCT
>JAOVVB010224272.1:0-10504 GCA_028570985.1 Heterobranchus longifilis
CTGAGATGATATGAAAATTTCATGTCACGTTTATCCTTGCTTTAAAATCTTAAAATTGCACTACAACACACCGGAATCACTTTACCTTACATTTTGTTAAGAAACTAATATTTGTATTTTTTGCACCACAGATAGGACACACATCCTTTTTTAGTGAAAAACAAACTAACTAACTAAATTGTTGAAGGAATCTGAGGCACTCAGGAATAATCAAACAATCTTAAATAAGGTAATCATAAATCGTAAATTGTCATTAAAACAATTACAGCGGAACGGACTTGGAGCGATTACAGAGAGAGCAGAATTTACCATCCTGTTCTCATTCCCAACTCGTCACATATGAACGCTTTGTCAGGAGTACACATCAAACTGACGCTCCACTACAGCTGCTGTTTTAAACACATGGTTTACACTGTGAGTACAAACAAAACTGTTCAGGCAACAAAACCACTTGGGTTAGTTTTCGGAAGAAGATCATGGTTTGGGTTAAAATAAGAACACACCAGAGTCTTAACACTTGTCTGTCCTTCTGTCCCGTTGCTGCTGTTTCTCTCTGTCGCTCCGTACAGGCAGCGCTGGCACCTCTGTTGTGTTTAACAAGAACGGCGATGCTCCAGGACGCTATGACCTGTTCCAGTTCCAGATGACCAACTCCTCCACCCCGGAGTATAAGGTGGTCGGACAGTGGGTGGAGAACCTCCAGCTCCGGGTATGACGATTTACTCAACACAGACGTCAAACACACAGTGTCAAAATGTTGTTTAAGTGTTTGTATCTAAACAGGATGTCTGGGCCCAGTGATGCGAAGAAAAAATGACAAGCATGAAGACTCTGTGTTTTTCCGAAAATTGAAATCTCTTATGTGACAAGGGGTTGCGCGTTATTTGCATCTCAAATATGGAGAGAGCTCAGGTGCAGGCACGTTTTACTTTCAGCCTAATTGGTGCAAAAAAAATGAATCTGTTTGTGAAATTTATCAAGAAAAAATGAAATGTTACTCTCTATCCAGAAGATACATTCTTCAGGTGTCATATTTTCTATTTTCAACAACAAAAAGAGAAACATGTTCACACACATTTTAAGTTGATGTGTTGCCTACTAATGTAAGCCAAATGTTAAACATATTCCTAAATCCTACAAAAAGTTACTGTTAGGCTGTATTTCTTAAAAAAACTGTTTATATTCATAATTGAAATATGGAGAGAGCTCAGGTGCAGACACGTTTTACTCTCAGTCTAATTGGTGTATATTATAGGTGCAAAAAAAAAAGAAGATAAATGTTAAAAATTCTTCAGGTGTAATATTTTCCTCCGACAATGAATGGAGAAACCAGTTCACACACGCACACATGCGCACACATTTCAGTTGATGTTTTGCCTGCTAATGTAAGCCAAATGTTAAACGTATTCCAAAGTCCTACAGAAAGTTTCTTTTAAACTTCATTTAATGAAACACATTTACATAATTGAAACATGGGGTTTTATCAAAGATTATCAAATGTGCCAACAGCTGCTTTTAAAAAGAGGGGGGAAAAAAACATGCAATTAAACAGACAAAAGATTTAAAAGTCAGTGTGTGATGGGTGATACAATGCAGTACTTTTAATCTGTCACATTTCATATGCCGTTAAAAATGGGTTTGATACGTTTCCTGCTGTAAAAGGGTGTTAGGGCCGGACTAAAACATCAGTGAGGGCTTGATTTGAGAGTTCAACAATAAAAAGAAAAAGTAAGAAAGTAGAACTAAAGCAGACGATTAACAACAGACATTACTCCATTGTTGGAGATCACTCTCCTCCCACTGCAGGTTTGGAGGACTGACGGTGAAAGAGTGGGAGGAAGAGAACATGTTTTTAACCCAAGTGTCAACCCATATTTTGTTCAGTGTTTGGCAGCAGAGAGCTGCTGAAGATGTCGTAGGAAACTGACACCTAAATAAACAAACACCTCCCATGTTACTCCTGGTGCTCAGCAGCTTTTCCTGCAGGTTTTACTGTAACATGATGAAACTCTAAATCTATGATCACATTTTATCAGATTCACAGTACACCCAAGAGAGCAAGATAAATCACATGAAAGCTCTGGGTACTTCACAGGAAAACTGAAGGATTTTAAAAGGGAAATTGTAATGTAAAAATTGTGATTTTTAGCATATTGAAAAGATAGTAGAACCCTTGGGATAACAACGTGGATCGTGTATTTTTTTTTTTTCATTTCACGGGAGCTTTAAATAACCACCTCCAAAATAAAATATCTAATATCAGGTTAGGTGTAGAGCTGCAGACAGCTGCCCCACTGCTTTTATAGGTGTGAGGTGTTTGGTTTGTAGCTACTATGATAGATCTCACTGTCACAACACAAGAATGGGTTTTGGGTGATTCATGTGGACAATAAAGAAACTGATGAGTTGTATTTTATTTCAAGGCAAACATGGGTTTTAAAATTGCCCCGTGCTGTATGATACAGTAGGATGAACATTTCTATGTATCTCTATGTAACTTTGATTACGCACAAAAAGCCAATATGACATTTACATAAAGATGAGTTAACATTTGCATAATGGCTCTCTAGTTCACAAGAATTAAACTCATTCGAATGGATTGGATGGCACAGGTGGAACAACGTCTGTTGCTGGTGATTTGTGCTGTGTTCTGTTTTAGTGTGATTACAAACCAAATGCAATTATATTCCAATGCAATAGCTGTATCACTTTGTTCGGTAACACATGGAGCGATCTAATTCAAAGGTTACCCCGTAATGAGCATCCTGATACAACGTTTCGATTATTGATAGTTTAATGTAACGCTGTTCCGGCTCACAAAAGCTGAAATGAACTGTAAAATTAACAACTAAAGCAAAAACCCAAATGAAAACTATGGCAGCCGTATGAGTCCAAGGTGTCAAAAATCTTGCTTCTGGTCTCCATGGCAACAGAGCTGTTGGTCTCATTACTGTTTCCACACTGTGTGTAATCGGGAGGTTTTCCAGAGAGCACCATTCATTGTCCAAATAACAAATGGCACCTTCATGCCCCCAGATAAATGGCAGATGATAATCTGCCCAGACACCACAGAAACAACACATTTGTCATACAGGTACACACACATGCACACATGCACACACACGCACACATGCATGCACACAGACACACACACACACACAGCTCTGTGCAACTCTGTATCTGTAATTATTGGCAGTTGCCGCATTTGGAGGAGACGATGCTGTTAGTATCCTTAGCTGGATTCCTGTCGTATCATATATATAGATATATATATATGTGTGCCTGGTGTAGATTTGTGAAGTTGAATGTTACAGATTTTATGTTACAGAGTAAACATGAGTTATGTGAGCTGATGAGTGGTTAGTCTGTGAGAATTTCCATGCGTTTGATGTGTCCTCGCATCGGTTTAAATTCCATTTCACGCCACAGAAATGAAAAGATGAGCAGTGAAGAAAAATAGTGAATTTTTAAAGGAGTATTTCGACATTTTGGGGATTATGCTTGCTCCCTTTCTTGCCGAGAACAGTGGTGGAAGAAGTACTCTACTAAATGCTTAAAGTACCTAAAGCACTCATTATGCAGAATGGCCCCTTTCAATAGAGCTCCGGGCGTTATGTGACTTTTTTGTTGACACCACCATGTTGGCAGAAAAACCATGAGCACAAACGAATGGAGCCAGCCTTAGAGTTCACTGCACAATTTAATTGCAAGGACATTGAACGTTATATTGCAAAACTTGATTACATATTACCAACCCTTATAATGCCCCTGGGGTGATTTTTACGAGTATTGAAACAGCCGGAAAGATGATGTTCCAGCTGTATTATGTTCTTCCAGTATCTCGACATCAACTTTCTGTCGTCCTCTGGAGAGTCTTTGAAAGCTTTCAAAATCCTGGAGGTGTGCAAATGAACAAAATCTGAATTTGTGATGAATATTCAGCTTTGGAGTCTGTTTGATTTCGACTGTTGATTACAGCATACTTAATTGCTCATTTAGTAGGCAGTTAGTCTGGAGTGCTATGTAAGCAGTGTCGGTATAAAGCCTTATACTTATGCTGGGAGGAGACCCCAGCCGGAGGAAGTCCCTCCTCCCCTTCATGTGGTTCTCAAAGTCCCTTCGCTGCAGCCGGGACGTAGCACCGACGATTGTGATTGGTTTAGAGAAATACAAACAGACCAGGGAGTTGTTTCCACTATACCAGAGTGAAAGACATTAAATCCAGACCTTCCCCCCCACTGCGGACACAGCGCTGTGGAGATAAGTCTGGCTATGCGAGACTACAGGCAGCATAACTGCTAAAAGCCGTTTCACCACACCTGGTTTGAAGACTGACCCGTCCCTGCAGATCTGAGAGACCTCCACGGCTTGTACTCAGAGAACATGTCTGCAATATATTTTGGGGCCAGACCATTAAATTACTTACAGACGATAAGTAGGACTTTAAAATCAATTCTATATTTAATCGGAAGCCAGTGCAGGGATCTTAGAATTATTCCAGCAGCAGCATTTTGACTCAGTTGCAACGATGGTCTTATTGGGGAGGCCAGTAAAAAGCACATTACAATACTCTATCCTACAAGAAATAAAAGCATGAATAGTCTTTTTTAGGTCTTGCTTCAGCACAAAGTTTTTCATTTTTGAGATGCCAGAATGATTATTTTATTACACCTTTTATGTGGGCAGTAAAATTTAAATCTTCATCAATAATTACACCAAGGTTTTTGACGTGGGTGTTTGATTCAGAGTTAAATTAAGTGCTAAGCGCCAGAAGAGGGAAAAAAAAAAAGACATAAAGCTCAACCAAAGCCAACAAGAGACAACTCGTTTTTATGTGTAAATGTCTCAGCTTGTTTGTAAATAAGAGTTGAAAGGGGAGATAAATGACGACTGCACACTGACGAAGCTGCAGCCGAGATTTCAGGATAAAAAAGGCCGGGTACACATTATTATTATAATTAATATTATTATAGAAATCAACATGGGGCTGTGGATTAAACCTCACCATGCAGTCTCCTCCTAAGAAGTCAGGGATAATTTCTCGGTCAATATAGTCCACCAATCCTCCCGGATCCTGGTAGTCGTTTCCAGCGTAAACAAGGAACTTTTTCCGGGTATTCTCATCAATCAGAGGGCTGACCTGGAAACAAGACACCAAGAGTCATTATCAGAGCAACAGCAGGTTCACACAAACTGCACAAGAAAATCCATGAAGATTTGAATTATTCATGCCTCTGTGTTTACCCATGTTTAAGAAATAAACAGGTTGGCTGCATCTGTATTTCTGCTTTATATTATCATTGCAATATATCATACTATATGACCATTTATAATTTAATTTTCTATTAGTCGAAAACAGTATCTTTCACATCTCCAGGGAGCAGCGCTTACAGCCAATACTTAAAATCTGCTTATGTAATGCCTCAACGGCATCCTGCTTTTATTACTTGTATTATTGTTTTGATGTATTTTTCATATATTTGTGTATTACTACTTATCTTTATTTCTTTGCCGAATGCTATTATGACAAACTGTACCATTGCATATTGCTGTTACTGCAGCAATGATCAAATTTCCCCCATGAGGATCTGCATATTGCATGGTTGTAATTATCTTCCTCTCCATTTCTTCTTTGTTTATCATTTGCTCATATTCACAACGTCGCAGCAAGATGCGATCTCTGCGTCTGTGCTGTCACAACTTCATGCATTTTTCCACAGTCAGATGAAGAATTAAAACCACATTAACGGCTGCACATGAAATGTCAGTGCAGGCGTGTATTCTCACCAGGGTCCAGAGCACTGGAAAAACTCGGGGCGCCCTCAGTATGAGCAGGCGGCCCAGAGTCTCGGGGTAGTTGGCCTCCACCACCTCGATGATTCTCAGCAGAGCTTTAACACCCGGTCTCCACAGGTGCCGCATGTTGAGACCCTCCAGATCCACCAGGCAAGTCCAGCAGCTGACCGACACATTAAAAAACACATTACGTCACTATATATGCAAGCATGTGATTAACAGGGGTGTCACATTTTCAATTCTAAATCAAAAATCAATCGAAAGTAGCCTTCAATTTCAATTATCGAAATCAAAAGCAGGATCAGTGATTTAAATGAATTATTTAAATTTGACCATATGGTACATTCCAAAAAGAAATGGCAGTCATACCACACGTACGGAAGCCCTAAAAGGCTGTAATTTTGTCAGGATTATGAGTTAATTATCTCAAGAAAACAAGCTTTTGTTTTCTTGTGATGATGAGATAATTAACTTTTGATGACGAGAAAACAAAAGATAATTTTTTTCTTATTACTTCTAATGTTTATCAGAGATCAGGAGTGCTTTGATGGAGAAGATGTTGTGCCGTCATGCAGCTGGTTGACAGCTGTCAGTCAACTCTATGGTGAAATCAGCTGACGCTACAACTGTAGTGCACCCATGTACAGTACAGGCGACTGACAATTATGTTAAATGCATTCAAATGGCCCAGATCGTGCTGCCATAGATGTACTAGATTTATATAGGCCTATATGGAAAATCTCTTAATTGATAGAGTAAAAATCCTTGATGAAATGAGGAATTATTTTTTTCACCCAGCAACCCAAAAATCAAAGAACAAAGATAGTTCCCTCCCAATTTATTTTCTTTTTAATTCATAAGGGACACAGGTAACATGTTTTATACTTATTGTGAATATAATCCAATTAATCTTATTTCCATTTGTATATATAGCCTATACCCTTTGTTAAAACCTTATTTTGATAACCGCAGTCAAACGTATTCTCCGCTAACTTCACCAAGTCCGTCACCGTCAGCTCCATCTGGACCGTCTGAACTCCTGATTTCTGACAAACATTATTTAAGTAATAACAAAAAAAACCATCATTTGTTTTCTTGTGTGTTTTCTTGAGATCACAAGATAATTAACTTGTGATTTAGAGAAAACAGCATTAAAAAAATGTTTGGATCCATGATCGTTTATGGCTTACACACGATACCATGGAGCCTCTGTTTTTAAAGAAGAATTTGAAAATGTAAATGACCAATGATCTGTTGCTCTTTACGAATCAAGACTCAATAGTTACCATAAAAATCTAAAATTGAACCGTGACACCCCCAGCTGTTAACCAATGAGACACTGACAGAAGATGGATGGATCGGAATATTTAGGCACCTAATGGGTCGACCGAAGACTCTGGTGTTTTCCTCACAACGCCTCAGTCCCTCCTCGTTGATGGACAGGACCTGGGTCACATAATCAAGTTGTAGCGTTAATGTAACTGAGGATATTTTAAATGAAAATATTCACATGTATGTTGAGGCTTAAACCTTGTGCGTGTATTCATGTCACCTGTCTCAGAAGCCCCTCCTCTCCCAAGGCTCGCACCAAGCCCTTAGTGTCCATTTGGCCCAGACGCAAGATATACAGAGGACGGCCGCCTAAACCGCACACGCACACGCATGCACACGCACACACACACACACACACACACACACACAGAAAGTACAACAAAATCAATAGGCAGAATGAGTCAGATGCTGTCATGGTAATGACTTGTACAACACTTAGAACCCCGTTTTGTCCACGTAAAGGTGGTATTTACCGTTGTAACAGGTATTCACTTAGCATGTAAACAACACGAGGGCACTTCCTGTGTTCAAGTCCACACTCCAACCTGGTGAGAAAATGAGTCATTGCTTTTAACAGCTGAGCAGTTTGAAGCAATGACTCATTTTCAAACACGGGAGCCACGACAGATGGTGCGCAGACTTTACAGTCAATAATTAACAGGCCATTTCAACCCATGAGGAGTTTTTAAATATCCCTCTGCCTCTTTATCTTCAAGTGTTGGCTTTGACTCCAGACAAATCACAGCACAACAACAGTACGCAGTGAAATACAGTGAAAATGAGATGAAGTTAAGATTAGAATAGGCAGGCAGCCAGTATAATTCACAGTACCTCTGTCGTGGTGGTGCCAGCCTCCGGTGTAATAGTCCTGAAGCAGTTGTGGCCGCTCCCATGAGTCCAACAGGAAATCTACCTGGTGTTGCTTCCTCCAGGTAAGCGACTGGCACAGGAACTCTCGGGCCTTGTCCAGGTTGAAATCTCTGGCCCGCAGGAAACGCAGCACATGCTGATCCTTCGGAATCTGTACGACAACAAGCAGGGGTCAAAACTCTCTCAGTTAAAGTTACTAATAAATGCAAAGATGTTTATGGATACGTGATATTTTCTAATCTACAGTACATGCAAGTGTGGAAGCAAGAGCTGAGCAGAAGTCTAGATTGTAGGGCTTATTTTGGTCAATATTGAGATCACGATTATTTAACACGATTACTTATTGACTTTGGAAACATCATGCATTTATTGAATTCTTCTTAAAACGAATTTTTAAAAATGTTTAAAAAAAATAAAAAAAATAAATGAGAGAAATAAATCAAATAATTTATATACATATATAACCTAAAATAAGGTGTCAGCTGACTGGATGGAGCTGAAGGTTTAAGGTAAATATCCATCGTTATAACAACCTACTTGCTGTTGGCTATAATGTTTGTCGTTTCCAGTAAATATCACAATACAAAACATGTGTTTTCTGTTTAAAAAGTGTAAATGTAGGAGGATAGCCGATCTCACCCGTCTTGCGTCTTTAGTCTCATCTGGAGACTTTTGTATTTCCTGCTGATGAGGTGTTTTTGTTTTCATTTGATCCCACACAGTTTAAGATCAAATATACTCATTGACATGTTTGTTCCATGGGATTTGTTGAACACTGATTGCTGAGATGTACTGCTTTTATGCTAAATGTTTATGTATTCTGATTATGAGGCCTGATTGAACCAAGTGTCCCTGATTTATTGTCATGTGACCTATGTTATATAAGACATACCTGTGACTTTTTTTTTAGACCTGAGGAAGATCCACACGGATCGAAACGTTGTCCAATAAAATGCAGTTCTATATTGCAAAGCCTTTGACAGTGTGCAGGACCTCTTCCTTTTGTTCTCAGATGACCTTTTTGTCCGATGCACCTGTTACTTTTTTTGGCCACTTGTGCAGAAGTATTTTACTCTTTGTTTTCATGATGTAAAAGAAGTGCAGGACTCAGTGCTGTTAGGACACGGTGTTAGCAGTGGTAGCTCAGTCCACGGGGTCTTGGCTTGAGAGAGTCCGGCGTGTGAACTGGTAGCTGGAGAGATGCCAGTTCGCCTCCTGGGCGCTGCAGAGGTGCCCTTGAGCAAGGCACCGTACCCCCAACTGCTCGGGGCGCCTGTCCACAGGCAGCCCTGACATCTCTCCATTTAATTCCATGTGTATACGTCCTGTTTGCATGTATGTGTGGAATGTGTAAAAACAGAGTGAAAAAAATGAATTTCCCCTCAGGGATCAATAAAGTATGTTGTCTTCTTCTTAAGCTTTTGGCCATCAGGATGAAATGTGGAGATATGGGCCAACTCTATATATATTTTAAAAGGTCGTCTTACACCCCTTAAAATCAAGAAGGCCTTGCGACTCCTTGTGAAGCTTTGGCGACCCCTAGTGGGAGTCGGGACCCTCAGGTTGGGAACCACTGATGTATTCCATATTCGAGAACTCCAGTTTAATCGGAGGTACAGTGTGCCATTACTGCGCACGATTTTTTAAATGAAGTCTGTTGTACTTCTAAACCAGTGCTCAAATGCATGTCCACGTTGTTTTCAAAATAACAGAAACGTTATTTAAAAAAAAGACAGCATGTCAGTGTTGTAGAATGGATTAAAGTCGCATACAGAAGCAGAGATTACCTGACGTTCTGGGTGGGGTTCCACCTTTCAGAGGGCAGCTCCCCGCTCTGAGGGTCGTCCACAGGAGGGTGCAGGATGGAGATGCACACATCCCCGTTCTGCAAAGACAACACAATTAATTTCAATTGCCCCCTGGGGACAAATAAAGTTTTTTGAATTGAATTGAATTGAATTAACTGTATCACATCTGTCATGAAAGTGTTGACATTTAGCCTCTAAATGGCTCCATTTTAATAGAACTACATGAATGCCAAATTGGCATGATAATGGCTACAACGATTGTGTGAGAACATTTAAAACTAGAAGGGCACTCGCAGAGCGCAGACCTCCGCCAAGGCCACGCCCTGTCTCGCAATGTTAACAAAAGTGAAAAATTATTTGTGCATCCGCCCCGTGATTCAGGGGCCTCATTACAGAAAAATATCCTAACTGCTTGTTCTTTCTTAACTTAAAATATTTAAAGTCTCTTTTGTTTGCACAGCTATTAGTAGCCTAAATTTACACGTGATCACGGCACTTAAGCACTTTCGTATATGCATGTATATATATATATATATATATATATATATATATATATATACATGCATGCATACATACACACACATATATATATATATATATATATATATATATATATATAATGAATGTTTTTTGTTGGCAGTGATCTCACACTTGTACCGTTTGTCACTCTGTGTTTTTAGATTGTTGCATTGTGATTA
>JAOVVB010224283.1:0-10503 GCA_028570985.1 Heterobranchus longifilis
TCTATCATACCTAATGCACTCAATGGTGATGAATTAGCCGGTTTAAAGTTACTGAAAGATAACTTAAAAGACGAAAACAAAGTAAAATAGGTCGGAGCAGTCGTGACGGCAGCCGACCTCACCGGCGCCATCTTGGTATAGTGTAGTTGTATAGATTAGTTGTAATCATGATTCTTGGGTACAATTGCCAATAGATTGCAATTATTAACTAGCACTGGCACCTGGACACTCTTGTTAATCACTGAACCATTTCAAAGTTTAATTTTATGTACAGACAATGCTACTATTACAGTTAGGACACAGACATGTGGGCAGAATGCTACTTTTGCAGTGCTGACATAAGCCTGAAGACTTAGAGTTAAAGCACTGACACATGGATAGCATGATCCTGTTAGAGCACTGTCTCTAGGCCATTAGTTTACAGTTACAGCTCCGATACCTGAACAGAGCAGTTACAGCACTGACACATAGATAAAAGGTTAGAGTTACATAACAAGAGAAAAGAGACTTTTTTTCTGATACATGGTTAAAATATTGCAGTTAGGACAAACACATTGGCAGCATACTGTAGTTCTACTTTTACAGTGAAAAGAATACTTATGTTAGATCACTGATTCTTAAATTTGCAGTTGAACCAATGGCACATGCTTATATCCATCCATCCATCCATCCATCCATCCATCCATCCATCTAGGAACCTCGGTAGTCCAACTAGGGACTGTGGATGCCAGCGGTGACCATTGTATTTGTTGCCATTTTCACAACCGTTGTAGGACCTCCAGTCAGTATTTACACATGTCCACACTATGAGCAATTTGGAAATGCAAATTAGCCTAATCTGCATGTCTTTGAACTGTGGGAAGAAACTAGAGTATTCAGAGGAAACCCACCAAGCATGGGGAAAACATGCATGCACCCCAACCCTGAACGTGCAAGGGGACAGTGCTAAAACAATACACCACCATGCAACCTATGCTTACTGTATATCATTGCCAATGAAAAAAGTTTAACAACCAAGAGAGAGACTCCTACATTACCATCAGTCATATTTCTCATTTTAATTAATCCTTTATTCACTCTAAAGCAGCAGGTTAATATTCCACACCCTCTTTTTAAACCACAGAGTAATAGAGCCAGTATCATGCGCATTGCTTCCTCCTCACACAGGCCCATTTTCTCCTTGGCTTTTAACCAATGAACCCTAAGCATAATGGTTTGTGATGTGTAAAATCATTCTAGTTAGCTCAGTAATGCAAACAGTATAGAACTTTTGTCATGATGGATACTGAGAAAAGGGTCATAATGATTTCTCACTGTGAAGGCATGAAGCTGACACACCACAGCTCTCAAGTCTCACAAGTCTCTGTGAACACTTTTTACACTAGCCACTATAAAATACCAAAATATAAACAATATAAACATGCAATGTTCTCTTATATGTACTGAAATCCTTCTGCCACAGTAAATCCTAAATGAAGAGACACCTGACCTTCTCAGGCTATGGAAATATAATTGTGTCAGGAAAAGAGAGAGACATGTTATTTTTTTTTTTGCAAATTACAGTAGCTACCACTGTACCATTAAGTGCATTTTCATCTCACCCAAGCACATTGTAGACTTAGTTACACTTTCTTTAGCATTGCTCATGTGCCTTATGGGCATTCTTTTGCTTTTTAAACACTATTATTGTACTACTGTAAGTAACTTGCTAGCTAATGGAATTTAGCTATCTTGCTATGAATCAAGTCATTTTGCCTCCTAAGTACATTAACTAGAATTTTTTTTTTTTATAAGGGTCAAATTACTGGCCTGGATAAAGTAAGGAAGGCAACGAAAGAGATTTGAAATGAGTTAAGAAAAATAAGCTGAGCCATCAAATTCATGGGATACATTTTGGTTGGAATGGTGATGGCGCAAATACTTGGTTAAGTTGCATCATAAAATAAAATGTCAACAGTAGAAATCACATTCACAGCTATGTTAAATAGTGGAAGTAAGAGCATTTCCACACGCAATGTGATAAGAGCATAAAGATTGGACTTTAGAGAAATTTTTTAAAAAGTGGTGAGATAAGCCTATACAGTACCAGAGCAAAGGGTTCACCAAGGTAAGAAGAGAAGCACATCAAGCGATGCACCCATCATGAATAGTTGCCACTCTTCAAGCCTCTAAAGGCAGTGATATTATCTGGAGTTGAGTCATTTGTTCAAATCTAGGCTCAGCAAATTTATGTGCCAATAAAATAAAGTCAGCTGATGACCTTAATGCACTGAATGATGAGACTCATCACATATGATGTCATTCCAACATAAAATGTTCAAGTTTATTAACCATGTTTTGATTAATGAAAAATTCGGTAACCAGAGTAACTAGCAAACACATTCCCTGCAACATAGGTGACCACTTATTACCAATTATGGCTAAATGTATTGTTTATTTAGTTATTTTGGGGTTTTAAACACTTTGCTGACTATTGGACATTTGCTAATAAAAGCCATACAATTCCTATTAAAAGCTCATTTCAATCTATATATTCTTAGTCATCTTGTTGTGATTGTTTATAGCAAATGACTCATAGAAAATGATGACTATACTTGCAAAATAATAAAATGATTCTGGGTAACAAAAATGACAGTACCCTGGCAAATTACTTGTTGACTAGAAAATAAATCTCTTGAATTAAAGGTTTTGCAAAAAATATATATTTTCCAGTGCTATAATTATATATTTTTAAATCATCTATTCATTAAAGCTTTTTGAAAACATGTTTACAATATTATTTAAAACCATGTGACATGACAAACTCATGTCCAAGTTATATCTGCGCAAACAGTTTTAGTACTTACTTCTTCATAAAGTAGCAATATAAATTTCATTGCATTATTTAAACAATGTAAGAAGAAATAACTTCGTATATTTGTTTTTGTTGAACAAACTCATCAAGTTTTACATCTGGCCACACCTCAGCAGCACTTCTCTAGGTTGTGACTGGAAACCCCGGACTTGTTTGGGCTTGTTTTCCATAGAAGGCTGCACCTTTTTCTTATTTTAATAGAATTAGTCTTTTCTGTAACATGCAGTGGAAAAAACACCATTTTCAGTTCAGACTATGGTAATTGAAAGTTTACTGCAGTAAAGAGGACACCATTTTCTCCCTGGGTTTGTTTTAATTGTCAGAGAAAATGTCATAGTGACAAAAAGTAAGAAGATACACGATGTCAAAATTAAAGGTACTGCCAAAACCCATTTGGGTCATTTTATGAAAACTAATTCTTACTGTTTAAAGCTTATTTTGGAAAACTAATAGTTTACAATGAGCATTCTATTTGTTGCTTTGTGTAATTGACTTACAATATTAATTTCACATTTTAGTTGATTCTGCTTAAATGATTTAAAAAAATATTGATTACTTAAATAAAATTATTTTAATTACAATCATGTTTACAGTGAGGGTCACAACTGTTGGGTGGCCGTGGGGAAGGGCGTCAGCGATGGTCTCTCCCCTTCTTTGGTGACCTCCATGACGAGGTGACTCGTTCATGGAATAAACCTTATTCATCTCGTGTCTTTATGCCATCGATGTCAATTTATTCGACTATCGTTGACGCAAAGGCACGGGGCTATATGATGATGCCCCAGATTGAAGAGACGCTTGTGGGCCATCTCTCTCCTGGGAGCTCATCATCATTGAAAAAGCCCACTCTCCCCACCAAGCCGTGCAGACTAACATCGTTAGTGGGGAAGTCTTTTCAAGCAGCGGGTCAGGCTGGTGCTGCCCTGTACACCATGGCAGTTCTGCAGGCATACCAGGCTGACCTGCTGAAGAACTTGAGCACTGGCATTTTCAGAGCTGCGCCGAGCCACGGATTTGTCTCTCCGTGCAACCAAGCAGACGGCCCATGCCATCGGCCGTTCTATGGATGTCATGGTCCCGTGGAGAGACATCTGTGGCGCAACTTCACAGGCATCAAGGATAAAGATGCATTTTCCTCCTTGATGACCCCATCTCGCCTTCCGGCCTATTTGGCGACGCCGTCAACACTGTCGCCACTAGGTTTCGGGAGGAGAAATGCTATGAGGAAGCGCTTGTGAGGTTTCTTCCCCGCCGTGCTCAAGAGTCGGGGCCGTCGGCCACCCAGTCCTGACCAGGTCCGGTTCCTTTGAGGCGTGAAGCACAAAAAGAGAGTGTGGCGAGTCGAGCACCCCCTTATCTAGCGGAAGAGTCTAAACTTGTGCCCCTTTCAGAGAAACTGGCAGCGTGGACGCTCCTGCCAAGTACAGAACCTTGGGTTACAAAATTCAGCTTGCACATTGTCCTCCGCGTTTCAACGGCGTGGTCACCACTTTCGTAAAACCGTAACGAGTGCATCTGTTGACATAAGAATTGCAGAATTTGCTGGGAAAAAGGGCCATAGAACATGTTCCCCTGCCAGACAGACAGTCAGGCTACTACAGCCGGTATTTCTTGGTTCCCAAGAAAGACAGGCTGAACCGCTATCTCAGAAAATACAAGTTCAAAATGTTGACAGTCAAGACGATTGTTTCTCCAATCCAACCAGAAGATTGGTTTGTGACAATGGATCTGAAGGACACATATTTTCATATAGAAATATTGCCGCAACAAAGAAGGTTTCTGAGGTTCGCTTTAGGGGGCGAAGCATACCAGTATCGGGTCCTTCCATTTGGCTTAGCCCTGTCACCCCGCACATATACAAAATGCACGGATGCAGCTCTGGCTCCTATATCCCTCCAGAGCATCCATATTTTGAATTACATAGACGACTCGCTGATTTTGGCTCAGTCTCAGGAGCTAGCACTTCGACATCGGGATGTCGTCCTAGCTCATCTCAAATCTCTAGGGTTGAGACTCAATGCCAAGAAAAGCGGTCTCTCTCCTGGTCAGAGGACAACATATTTGGGGGTCGTATGGGATTCAATCATAATGCAGGCAATCATTATTGTTCACCTATTCACTAGATGGCAGTAGTAATGGTAAGGATTTGCATGTTCAAAAAGATCGGAGAACAAGCAGCTGAATGCAGGAAGCAGGGAGCATGTGTGTCATTAGTTTTTGTTATAACTATTTCATGCCTTTCTGTTGTTGTCAGTAAAGGCATAAGTTACAGAACTACTCTGCATTGCTACACTTTTTAAAGGGTAAAGTGCAGGTTATTATTATTTTTTTACTTTATATTTTGTATTAATTATTTTTATATGAATATTTTTGGGTTTCCATTATTTCTTAAGGGTGAAATTAACTTTCATATACAAGTTTTTTGATGTACAAGCACGCTCCCGGGATGAATTATGCTCACAATCCAAGGTTCCACTGTGTCTGTATATATACTGTATATATACACAGTATAGCACGTGGTCCAAGAATGTAATATACAGTTGCCAGCCTTCTCTGCTAAGACATCACCAAATCTTGGCAAGGATCCCGGAACAATCCATCATCTTTTATCTATACCCCTTATCCTGTGTAGGGTTGCAGTGGGTCTGAAGTCTGTCCGAAGGGGGTTAAAAATAGTTACCAGTACATCTCAAGGCACAACAACATAAATTTGAAAATGTTTATAAGCCTTTGCTGCATGACTATGGGATGAAACTGTACTCAGAGGAAACCCAAACATGAGGAAATTCTTTTCCCCAAACATAAGGAAATGCATTTTTAACTTTTCCCCAACATTCTGTGGTCCTAGGTTTATTTGGTTAATAAAAATTTGCCTTAAATTTTTTAAACTAAAGGATATGGTCACTGGGGAAAGTGTGGAGACTTTTGAATCCAGTTTCAATATGCTTTTTATCTTCATAATATCCCTCGTCATGCCATAAAACTTTGCATCCCCTTATTTCATAATTGTGCTTGACAATTGTGTTTCATACTTACACCAATCAAGGATGCCTGGATTCACACTCATGAAAAAATCTTCCACCTTGCACATGTTGGGTCACATGCTATCTTTCTTTACTCAGCTTATAACTTGCATGACTTCCACTCATACAAATAATGTAGTATTTTTAGCATCTTTATGACTATACAGTAATTATTTGTGATTCTAATGCTTTACAGAATAAGATGGCTTTCTCTTAAGGTTTCTTCATCATATCCATTTCAGTATGGCATTGAACATTACTGGCTTTTAGACAGGACCATTCTCATCAAAGCAACAGTAACAACAGTACTGTCACTACAATAGTAGTGTCTTGTATTTTGTGCTGGTATATGTGATGCTGTGGTGTTGAATCAGCAGAACATGTTGAGAACTGTACAAAGAAATCTGATGATAATTTAGAGTGTGGTTATTACAAGTTTTTTGTTGTAGGAAGTAAGAATTCAAAGATAATTCTATTTTAAAGGCAATATAAAATATTTATTTATGTCAAATCTAGCAATTATTTACAATCATTATTAATTATTAACGCACAAATTATATACACGCATACATTTGATTTCAGAAACAGAAAAAGAAAATCGTACCTTAATTTTAAATTTATTTTAAAGTCTGGTTGAAATCTAATAATAGATAACTTTGGTTTTTGTTCCTCTGATCCATGATGGATTTGGGGTAATTTTTTTATTTATATTTTATAGTATGGAGCAACATTGATTTTGGTCATTATATATTATATAATATTGGTCAGCAATATTACCACAAATCAAAGAAACATTTGAATACACTCAATCTCACTCCAACTCCAGAAAAAAAAAAACCAATGGGTTCAGGATTATGGATTAGAGTGTTGGTGCTGACAACAAATCATGTAGTGAAGAGTAAATTCTAAAATTTACTCAGGCAGTTAAAAAAACTTTAATGAAGAGTGCTCAGTCCAGAGAAAGCATAAAATGGATACAAACATTATTATTTTAGCAATTTGATCATTTAAAATAGCAAATTAAAGATGTATTTATAACATGATTTCGCATTTGGTAGTGTCATTAAGATTTCTCAGTACCTGATATAAAAAATTTCTTATTCTTACAACTAATTGCTTAAGAAAGAATTTTTTTTAGGAATGGTGGCTAGAGGACAATCGTGGTTTCTGCACATGCTAAAATTGTTTGGGATATTTATTTCTTAAGCAGCGCAAGACTTTTGGTTGGTAATTACCATGTAAAGCTTAAAGAAAACAAGCAGAGAATTATGATATATTTATTGCATACAAATATCTGTCAAAGCTACCAATTACTTCAAAAGGGAATAAGTTAGAACATGGATCTTTAGAAAAAATAATTAAATAATATAAATGTATAACATTATGTAGAAAATGTAACATGAAAAACATTTGCTATTATATTATATTATAATAATTATTTGATCTATATCTATCTATCTATCTATCTATCTATCTATAAATCAGTATGCATGTATTCTCTTTATCTTACGTTCACTCTCTCTCTCGCTCACTCACTCTCTATCAAAACATTGATTTCTCAGACAACTATATGAATTGCGTTCATCAGGGAGCTGCTCTCTATATGCTGAATGAATTAAGACTTTGCCGTTTACAATCACCCTGCGTGTTTTACAATGCTCACAGTCTTTAGCTGCAAAACTGATCCGTTCAGTTTACCGTTCACCAAAAAATCAGCCTGGTCAATGAACATGCATGTTTTTTTTTTAACAGAGCTATCTGAAGTTCATCAGATTGAAGCAGATATATAGTGTAATAGTGTTTTTCATAACAGGATATTAGACTTTTTATTTTGATTTGCAGTTGACACCCATGAAGCAAATATAATATGCAGAAACATTGATTTGATGATATTGAGAAGAAAGACAAATGCTTATTCTTAAAGGGGGTGGTTTAGACGATATTGACACACTGCTATTAAAAAACTGCTGTTTCAACCCAAATAAAAACCTGGCAGTCATGGAGCCATGAACTACATGTATGCAATTTAAATATATTTGCATAAGTAGATTTTGAATATGTGGAACTTTTCCTGCATTAATACATCACATTGATATTTCCAGGAAAAACATTTAAATAATTAAATAAATAATGCAGATTAATTTACTAATCAATCAAATACATCTCCAATAAAGCGGGCATTATCATGGTGACATTTTCCTCAAGGACTCAGTTGAGACATTGCAAAGTGTTTAATGGCTTGCTGTGGACACACGCAGGACGTGTTGCCATAGTGTATCAGATACAAACATATTTTTTCAACAAGTTCTCCAAATCTTTAAGCTTACCTGCATTGTGCAGGAACAGAAAAGGCATGATGACACATCCGCTCATCGAAAACAAATATGCAACGACAGCAACCGTACACTTGTACCTCTCCGTCCTCAGGTCCACAAATGAATAAATCACAACAAATGGAATGTAGACAATTGACAATGTAATTACGCTGTTGAAGATCATTTGAAGAGCTCGCTTTTTCTGTGGATGGATGATTTTTCTTGTCAGATCTGCCGCCGTTAGCACACGAACTACACTTGAATTGCAGAAGAAGACAACTACCCCCGAGAATATGACAGGACTACAGTTTAAAGGGTGTGGGAATGCATCCATGTCATAGCATTTGTATGAAATGAAACAGAGTGTGTTGAGCCATACAAAAACAGCTGCTGCATTTCTAATAATGTCTTTCTTATTTCTCCTGTACACTATGGGATAGACAACAGCAAAATAACGATCCAAACATAAGCAAGCCACCAAAAGTGGTCTGGTACACAAAGCTAAGGCATCTATGATATTCGTAATGTACTCAAATGCCTCATAGTTCCACAACATGCTATTAAAGACACAGAGAGGACTAATAACTATGTAAGCCAGATTAATAACAGCTGAGTTTATCATAAAAATATCATTGGATGTTTTTCGATGCGACCTCTCATGTAGCTCCCTTAGTGCTAATAAACTAAGTGGAAAACCTAGAATGAAAATGATGGCAGACAGCACAATCCACAGTAGAAAAAACTTGAAATACTTATGGCAGCCCATGAACGGGGAGCCGTTTGACAATAATGATTCATTCAGGAGTGAGGATTCCATCCTTGAGGAGCAGCTTTAGATTTTGCTAAACATCTGTAAAACAAGCACTAAGATATTAATTAAAACATGTCAAAACGGCATAAATGTTTTTTTTTTCAAGCTTACCTGATATTTAATCGAATATCAACATTCAGATGGTTCTAAAACCTTTAACTTACTAGTGGTTACAACCATCTGTAGATTTGTAGTCCCTCCCTTTATTTGTGAGTTCACCGATGGTTAAATAAACTGCTAGCCCACCATTTGTTTCTAAGCAAACAATTTAAGTAAACATAATAAAAACACTATTATTTTACTACTTAACCAGTCTTAGTAGGCTACTTTCATAAAGGCATGTATATGAGTAATGAACAGTCACAAAATTCATTGAGATAGTTCTGCATTGTTGAAATGTGATGTCATGGAAAGTAAAATTCGATTTATTACCTTTGCATAAATTGCAGATACACTATTAAAAAACAAAAACTAAACATATACAGTGAGTACACGCTATTATTTTTATTATTATTTTTACGCAATCCTATGATCTAATGTGCCTAAGAAAGTGATAGCGTGTTTGGGAATTTTAGCCAACTTTGGAGCTCTAAAATGACAGCTCAGGTGCTGCTCCTGAGCTCCTTATATTTAAATCACTCATTTCCTCATGACTTTTCTCATTAATCAATTAGAGACGTGGATTTTTCGAATTTTTGCTTAAATTTATTCATTCATCTTCTATACCTCTTATCCTGTGTGCAGGGTGATGTGGGCCTGGAGCCTATCCAAGGAGACTTAGGACATGTGGTGGGGTACACACTGGACAGGGTGTCAATCCATTGCAGGGCATATATACATACTGTATACACACACACACACACACACACACACACACACACACACCTGAACCTGAAGTACCCAGAGAAAAACCCACCAAGCATGGGGAGAACATGAAACTCCATGCACACTATACATTTGACTACAAATACACTTACCATGAACTCAAACTCCACTTAAATTCACCCAGTTACTAGACTTATCACCACCACACTATACTGTACGGGACTTTGCAAAGTGTATTTTCAGTGCAGTTCACACATTTGACATACCAAGCATTTGATTCATGTTTGATTATTCTAGTTTTGACTCTTGTTTGTTTCTTAATCTTGTCCTCTGATTAGCTGTCTGTACAACCCTTGATCCTTTTCATGTTCCTGGAATTTACGATTGCTACTGTGATTTGGATCGGTTTTGTTTGCCAGTAGTTTTTGATGTAAAATTGGAAAAGTTTGGAGAGGCACAATCACATTATGTAAATGAAATGGTTTGTGGTACAACACAGGTGTTGGGTACAAATCTGATGGTCAAATACATGCACATTACCGGGTGTCTCTGTCCAAGCTCATAAAAACAAACTATTTGAATCTAATCACACTTAAATCCAAAAACATATGACAAGAATTAGAATTTTCTATAATATTATGGATTAAGAAAAAAAAAAAAAAAAAAAAAAATATA
>JAOVVB010224304.1:0-10503 GCA_028570985.1 Heterobranchus longifilis
AGACCTGTAAAGACACCATTACAATAATCTAACCTACTGAAAATAAACGCATGAACAAGTTTTTCTGTGTCTTGTTTTGACAGAAATCCCTTAATTCTAGCTATGTTTTTAAGGTGGTAATAGGCAGATTTAGTGATAGTCTTTATGCGGCTGTTAAAATTCAGGTGCTTGGTCTGTAGTTTTTAGTGTCAATGAGTCAAGTCGAGCACTGACCTCTAACCTTGCATTTTTGGGACCAAAAACAATGACTTCTGAGCTGGAGGATGGCCCAATGGGAGCAGGCTAGTGATGAGAAGACGGGTTCTTTTAAGTAACCTGCAATATGAGCAATATTTTAGAGAATAGTGTAGATCCAAGGTGAAACTGACAGAAGGGTGGGACCAAGAGAAAAAGGAGCAATTACAAATCCATCTGCTACTTCAGCACCAAGGACAGTGCCATGGATTTATCAACACACAGCACAGTTAGGCTGCTGATATTTCAGAGTGGCACCTCTCCTGCCAGGACTTGCAGGACTGGGATGGAGGTTGACACTAACTTGCACAAACCTCAGTCAGATAAAGGATCAATGAGTGAGGCAGACTAGACTAACATATTCAATAACCCCTCTGCCCCCGCACTCTCTCCGCTACTAGGTATGGAGACCGGGAATGGCAGGTTAAATCGATCTGAGGGATGGCATCCCCCCCTCAGATCGCCTTCAATTCTTCTTGTCCTTTCAAGTTCTCAGTGTTTCCAGTTGTTTTAAAATGGACAATGGTGACTGGCTGCTCTAAAAGTCTCTTAAAGTCATCAGAGGACATGGTGGACTAATTTGCATTATGATTATACAGTATTTGCCACACGGGGTCCTGCTCTCCCCAGGTGCTTAGCAGAGAACGAGGCTGCGCTGTGTGCATGAAATGCTTTGAATCTGAATTCTTTGGACCAGACAATAAAAATCCTGTTTGTGTGCACCAACATCAGCACATCTGTTTCTTATGAGAACAAAGCTGTTGGGAGATGTGGACTATCACAGAGGTATCAAGTTAGCAGCAGTGGTTAATGTGCCCCTCAATTTCTTACAGTAACCTTCATCAGTTCAAGCAGTCTTCTGTGTTTAAACATGTGGGAGTGCATGTGATGATTTATATGCTGTATATATGGTTATAAGATTTGCAACGTTTCCCCCAGGCTATTGCTGTAAATAAGTTTGTTTTCGTTTCCGAATTTCTTTGTAGTGAAATAGGCAGGAGATGACTCAGTCTCAGACATTGTAATATATTCAGGCCTTCAGCCACATTGATATGCAGTGGAGATGCCCTGTCTGAGGTATTGTAAGTCTAAATATTTATCGAGTTACACACACACACACACACACACACACACACACACACACACACACACACACACACACACACACACACACACAACCCTGTTTGATACTTGTGGGTTGCAGCAGGTTGCTGTGTTTGGCTGCAGTTACTCAATATGACATCAGCCTAATGTCGATAATTTTGCAGTAGTGCAGTGACAGGATTGAAGATTGTGAGCATTGTGAGCCGATTAGCTGTGCAGTGCGTCACATTAGTGTCCTGGCTCTCAGCGTGTGCCTCCAGCAGGAAGGTCCACGTTGTGACATCCAGCCAGCTGGTTGGCAGTTTGCTGCAGTGTGGGCTGGATTGACAGCTGGAGCGACGTAAGCTCAACTTTAGGCCTCTCCATCTTTCTTCATCATCTCAGCTCCTACCCCACCCCAACTGTCACAACTAAAAAAAAAAAGAAAAGAAAAAAACATTCCCTCCCTCCCCCTCTTTCTCTCTCTGTATGGTCTCCAGACCGCAGTAGCGTACCATCAATCCTCCAGCTGTCAGGGTCTAGTCAGCCTTTCCTGCCGCTGGCATTCTTAAGCACCAAGTTACATAACGAAGAAAGAGCGAAGAAGGGACAAAGGGAAGGACAGAGTGGTGGAGAAGGTGAGAGAAGAAGGGAGGTCAAGAGAGGGGGGAGAAAGTGAGAGGAAGACAAGACAGATGGGGAAGGGGAGCAGACTTGGTGGTTATGTTTATGCTTGCTGGACTTCCTCCACACATTCAGTATATTTTGACAAAGGTCCCGATCAGGCTGTCACAGACCAACCTGCCTATTGTTAACATCAATAACCTCCAAAGCCCATGCAGTTAAAAGCATTTATCCTATTAGCATTCATTGAAAGGAGAAGAAAATACTGAAATGTAAGGACTAAGCACACATTGGCAAACAGTCAAACTTTGGCAAAACCTATTAAATGTACACAAAACATATAGATTAATTAAGAGATGATGTCTGTTTCAACAACCAAACCCTATCTCCATATTTTGCAATTATTTTTAACCCACTAATTGATTGTAATTAGCAACAAAGTAATAGACTATAACTACAAAAACATTACAATGTACAACGCTCTTTTATGTCTCAGCCCTATTTTTGAGTAATTTCCTGCACTTCAGTATTAATTCTGACCCCTAAAGTTATTTACCTGTTTTGTTCTGTCGTCGTTCTTACTTTAGTGAAATTACCATCCTGATTTGTAGCAGATTTACTGCTACTGCATTTCTTGAATTTTAATGTGCTTCGTATCATATAGTGTCATATAGTATCATATAGTACATTTCACATAAACATCAAGGAGACTGGTGAGGTGGAGAGCGAAACAGCGGTGAGAAAATTGGGCCGTGTATAGGGAAATAGTGAGGAGAGGCAGGGAATAGAGGGGAGATGAAGATGGAAGACTGCAACAAAGTCAAGATAGAGAGAGGGAGGGGAAAGCAAGGATGCTGCTACAGGCTGTACAAGAGACTCACTTCCTATGGGGGTTGTGTATTGATGAAAACCGTCAAGTTCAAAGGAAAGGTATGCTATGGCCTTGAGATACCAGACGGCTGCAGTTTCACCCCTTGTTTGATTGTTTGTTACAGGTTTATGCTGCAAAGTGCCTTCAGTTGATGTGGGAGACTCAGCTGTACAAACCTTGTTTGTGAATATTCAATACTTTCTGGGCAAGAGCAAAGGAAATGCTAGTAGAACCAATGTACAGCACTTGTAGTGCATTAGAACTTTTTTTAAGGCTTCTTCCAATGCTCCTGATGTGCTGTCTGCTCGGGCTGTAACGATTGAATTCGGCCCAAACCTTCACCTTCGCCGGCATTTTCACAAGCACGAGTTCTGCCCGGAAACCTTTAGCCGTATGCTGTTAGCAACATTTGCTGAGGTTAGCACAGCAAGCTGATTGGCGTGCGAGTCAGTCACACTATGGCGAGAATGAAACACCGGAGCTGGAAGACGGAGCTGGTTCCCGCCGTTGCTCCACCGTTGTAGGGTCTGTGTGTGGAAACACATCCGTCATGCTAACACACATTCGACGGTCACACAGATGTATCACTGGGACGAGGAAATAACAAACCGAAGCCCCAACTCCTTATCCCCGCTGCTTTTTAGCAGCCTTTAGACCAAAAGCGGAATGGGATAAAACAATTATTGAAACAATTGGTATTGTGCTCCTCCCATGCACAAGTTCTATTTATTTTATATTTTCAATTTCATAACAGAAGTTTATAGCCTACCTGTTGCCTTTTGGGAAATGTGTTGTTGTGTCAGTGTGCGTAGAGTAATACAGAAGTGTTTGTTCCATATTTTTTTATAATGAAAATAGTTTAGCAAAGTTGCCAGTGGGCGAAATGCTCTCAGTCCCCAGCAAGAGGATTGTGTCTGTCTTTAACACTTGTACTATTGTATGTTCAAAATAAATGAAAGAAACATATCCTTATGCATTTGTATTTGCACCGAACCTTGACTCCTAAACCGGATTGTGGGCTGAATCATGACTTCTGTGTACCATTAGACCCCTACTGTCTACTGCAGGGGTCGTCAACCTTTTTGATATATATATTTATTTATTTTCTTTAATTTATTGCTAATCAGTGTGCCATATCAACATAACTTCAACGTTATTTGTCCCCAAAGGGCAATTTGTTTTGCAGCTTCAGTGCAACATAAAAACAAACATGAAACAACAGACAGCAGCACTGCATCAACAGACAAGTAAACAATCAAAAATGGGATTTTCCCCACTGACTGGCTACTGCAAATCTTGAGGAAGGCCCTGCACAAGGTATACAAACTGTCTATACACATTAACAGCTAATTGCAGCTACTCAATGTAAAGAAAGCTGCAGCCTAATACTCACAGAAGACTGTTGACTGTTGTAGTCCTGGTGGTCCTGCGGTCCTCAGGTGTCTTTATCCGCAGAAAAGCTCCGTTAGCATGCAGCAGCTAATGTGACAGAGATATACAACAGTTTTAATAAGTAAGTGGCCTTAATAACAAGTGAGGGACAGTCATCCTTCATCCATCCATGTTTATTTCAACCGTTTTCAACATGGCGCGCGGCCAGGTGCAGGCCAGCAGACAGATTATCGTCATTTACTTCATAATGTTGTGATATTTTTCTTCATTACAACCAACTTCCACCGTCGCTCGTTTAAACAGAACAAAAACTGTTTTCATAACGTACCACACAGCGTAAATATGTATTTATTTTACTCACGTGCAGTTCTGCTCTCGCGCTCCGGTGATCCAAACAAATTAGTCGCAAGGGAAACCAGACGTGTAGCTCTGACGCACGAGCGTCGAGCAACCAATCAAAAGAGAGGTCACCTGGGGTCGATTTTGCATGAAGTTACTACAATTATTTAATGGTTTATTTTAATATGAATTAATGTCGTTCGATACACTTTCATACAAACGTTTGATTAAAAAAATAATAATTTAATTAATGAGAGGAAACTTTGAGGCCCTTTTTTTGTGGGAGCTCAAGCGCCCCCTGCAGCTGCGCCTGTGTTTAGCTTGGTTTGTGTGGGTATATGTGGGGACATAGGCATAGATTTTAGAGGGGACACAGGGGACACATGTCCCCCTCGATATTTAGGACACATGCATTTGTCCCCCCCATGAACATGAAAGCAGCAGAGGACTTTTATTTTGATGAAAATAAATTCTGTTATACCATAAATTGATGCAGAAAGGGAAAATTAAGTGTTTGACGCTGTATGATGATGTAATACCAGGATGTCCTACAGCATCCAGTCACATTTTTGCAGTATGCAAGCCTGCTTTATATATTCTGACCCACAGTCCTTTGCACGGCATATATGAGCAAGGAGGTCAAAGTTCAAGTACCAATTGTACAGTACTTTGTAAGGGCAGCTGCAGCCTGTAATAAAAGAAAGTATGCAATTTGGAACACAACATGTGTTTCTGTGCACATGTATGTACTGTGCAGTGGTGGCAGAAGTATTCAGAATGCAGAAAAATAGCCCCTGTGATAAGTGTTAGTTTAATACCCATGCACTAATGTAAAAGCAGGATTTTACTGCTGAGGTGGAGACCATTGTTAACCATTTTGTATAGGACTGCAACTCATTTCTCTAATTACTAATAATTTCCATGATGGACAAATGTAGGAAAGGAAATGAGGCTTGTGCACGTGCACCCAGGTCCACAATGATTACAATTTTTAAAATAGAATCAGGCAAGGGCGTAGGTTTTGTTCTCGGGGAGGAAACAGACTGCAGCTTTATAAATCTGAAGAAGATAATGTGTATATTTCTGTCTTTCTGAGTAGCGGTATCGGTACACACAGTTTTAATTGTCATAGAAGATTAAAGAAATCAGAAAATATCCACATTTAAGAAACTGAAATCAGAGAATTTAATTGATTAATTGAGTATCTTTGCAAGTTGCTAAGGGAGCTTTTCCTCATATGAAATTCACAAACAAGTCAGGAGTGTTACATTTTATTTGGTCTTATCTCTTTTTGAGCTTTTTCCTTTGTTTTTTTCTTTTCCACAGGTTAAAACCCATTATAATAGTCAAAAGAAATAAAAACATTTTTCACATACTGTATACAGAAATAGTCAACAATAAAAACAGTTGATTAGGCCCAGCCCAGTGCGAGATTTCACAAAAATGCAACAATGACACATTTTCAAAGCCCGACAAGCGCAAAAAACCCTCTAACTCGCATGAGCAGAGACCATTCTGAGAGAGATGTAAAAATGGCTGCCGCAGGTCAATGCAACAATTGTGTTATCGCATCGCCTGGGTTGTAATAAGACACGACATCGAAATGAATCTGGAACAATTACAACAAAAGCAAAAAGATACAAAGACAGAGAGGAGGTCAACCTACTTAAGGTAGCGACACAATCCTCTTCTCTATCTAGCAGTTTTATGCACATACAAATTCAGTATGGGTGCCCCAAGGAGACATTAGACTGCGATTTAGGTTTGGGATTTTTTTGCTGTAATGTACACAAAGGACCGGATTTCAAGCTCTGCCAGGCTCTTGAATTTTCTGCTACACACAAACACCGCAGCTTCTCGAGGAATCGCAGAGATTTGGTCGAATTGAAGAACTGGAATGTGAAGTTAGTCTGCCTCATGTGAAGCACCCATACATACATCTTTAAATACTCCAGTGAAAACCTATACAATGTTTTGTTCATATGAAGCAATCAATCTGTCATCCTAATATAGACCGCGTCCATGGCCACCTAGAAAGAGAAATAGTTTTGATCCAGTGTGTAAAAAGATGGCCATTTATAAATATCCCCCACCCCCCTGCTGTGTATACGTTTTGTAAATGTCCTGTGGCTGGCAGGAAGCTGTCAGAAGGAAAAAAACCTTTTTACAGTACTGTGATGCTGCGAGTGGAAGGGATTTGACCACCGAGTCACGGGGACCGTTTCAAAATTGCGTCTGTGGATCATTTGGAGTTCTTCAAACTCAAGCATGAGCCCCTGAAAGAGACCACCTACTGTTAAATACCCTCAAGCCTCAAATATCCTACCCTGAATTATATTTGTGCAGTAGAAGACATTAATCCAGGACCATCACACTTACGAATCACGGCTCTGAACACCAATTTGTTACATTGGACAACATTCGTTACACGAACAACATTCGTGTTTCTGCGTATCGTTGTTTTGTCTGGAATAATCCAGCGGGTTCGTATTTTCTTCTCAATTAATTTCATTGGAATCGGAGGAACAAAATCCATGCATAGTAGCGCTGAACGATTCTGAAAAAATAACTAATTGCGATTATTTTTTGACTGATATTGCAATTGCGATATGATTTGCGATATTAGAGGAAATGATAAATGATCATGGTGCGATTTTTGCAAGAATCTGTACCCAACAAAGATTTGTTTTCTTAATTTGTAGAATGTGGCCGGGACGCGACAATATCTAACACATTTTGCCTTCAACAGATATTGCAGCTCTTGCGATTTGAAAAATTGCAGTAGGCCATATTGGGATTTCGATAAGATTTAAATTAATTCAGCCCTAATGCAAAGTTTTCCATATTTTAACTTTGGTGAACTTTTGGTGAAGTCATGTCATTTACTGTTACAGTTGTGATAAAATGCTGGTACCAGTATCATATAAGTATGTGAGTCTATGCATATATAACGCACTGGTATCAGATCGGTATTGGCCGATACGCAAGTTCGGAATCGGTATCGGGAAGGAAAATTTTAATCACAAGAAAGGAAGAAAAGCCTGTTTGTGGGAGCAGATCGGCCGGACACAGACGACTGCTTTTATCACTGTGCACTTTTTGTTAGTTTTTCCAAGTCCTTGCACCGATCCGATACCACGTCATTTAGCCATGTAAAAAAATCTACTTTAAAGTAGTTTATTTATGTTCTTTTTCTGTGACTGTGACCCCAGGAAGAATAGCTGTTGCCGTGGGTAACAGCTACTGAGGATCCGAATAAAACTAAACTGTCAAACTAGATAATAAAATAAAGTTCTATGGCATTCGTTCTTCTGTATTTGTTCATATTTTACAGAAAGTTTAACCTGAGCCAGGCCGTACAACAAGGAGAGCGATCATATCACACCCAGACAGGGTTAGTAGTATACAGCTGTAAATACTAATATATATTTTTTAACAGATGGTATTGGATCGGTACTCGGTATCGGCCGATACGCAAGTTCAGGAATCGGGAAGGAAAAAATGGTATCGGAACATCTCTAATTGTCATAGAAAAAAAAACCTTACGTGCAGCCAGAGAAAAAAAAATAGGCCTTGTGCACCCTGATACGTAGTATGGCATAGTATTATAATATTTAATTCCTTTAATCTGCAAACAATGTTGAGGAGACGACAATAAATCATTTGCAGTGTCTCTATTTTAGACACAAGTGCTGTTTACTCGACCAATTGGTTTGCAGAACACTCGACACTCAAAACACAAACATACAGATTGAACGGCTTCTATTCCTGGAAGATGACAAAGGTAATTGAGTGTCAATAGTGAGGCGGAATAATAATCACGACCGTGGGGCTGTCGAGTGGAGAGGGGGGGGGGACTTAATAACCTCATAGATAAAAATCCATGTTTATTTCGCTAAACAGACCAATCAGCCTTCTCCGAGAGCCGTCACTGTGGTCTTGGAGACAAACCGGGCCTCCTCCCATTCATTCAGTTTTGGTTGTTACAGAAAAAAAAAAAAAAAAGAGGACAGCAGATGGTGACCTTGGATGCACAGACTGAAAAGAATGAGGAATAATGCGCACACTTTTGAGAGACGTGCGCACCTGGCAGCCCCATTGCGCAGACGTGGCTTTTGTCCACATCCCCGATCGGGTTGTGCAATTCCTGCACAGTCAATGGAAGGTCATATTTGATCATTTGGTCTCGGCCTGTTAATGCCAAACAAAGGCCCGGGCAGGTGTTTCAGTTAATACGAGCCAGAACGAGCAATAATGTGTCTCTGGCGCTGGCGGCTGGCCGCGCGACAAACTGAAACGAGGCCGATAACCAGGTATATTTGTAACCTCCACTTAATTGAACGCAAGCAAGCAAAGGCAGCAGAGGTAAATGGGGTGAAAGCCACCGAAATGCCAGGCCATCTATTTTGTCGTTTCAGAATTTACTCCTCAGCGACCCAGCCAAGGTAAGATTTCATCTAGAAAATAAATGCGACACGTGTTCAGCCGTTCTCTCCATCCTCCAATTTTCTCAGTAACCATGAAGGAGAGAAAACATAAGCGGAGCCGCAGCAATCTAAGAAATACAGTCCCCTCCTGACTCGACTTATTTAAAGTCAAATACGAGAGATGGGGATGTTTGCATGCACACTGTGATCTGTTACTCATCAGAATAGTTCAATTCCTGCGTTCAAACTAGTCAATGAATTCAATTTCAATCAGCGGCTTAATAAGCGCAAATGAAATAATTAGTATGCATATAAACATATCCACTGTTCACAGGGTTGGGCAGTAATGGAATATGGGATTACGTGTTTAAAATACAAAATATGAATAACTGTGTTCTGTTACAGTTTAAATTGGCTGAATACAGTTACTGTGTTTAAAAGTACTTGAAGGGATTACTTTATTACCTCCACCAAGGTGGTTATGTTTTCGTCTGTCAGCAGGATTACAGAAACACTACTGGCCCAATTTTCATGACATTTTTTGTGTTAACATGGGGCCGAGTGGCCTTCTACTTTGTTTTGTTTTTATTTGCTCTAAAATCCATATGAGGCACGCATTTCCCATAAACAGATTTTTTTTTTTTTTAAATGTGCATTTTGGAAATATAAGAGACAGAAACATGAGCTGATTTTGAAGCATTCCAAAAGTAATCCAAATATATGAATATGTTACAAATTACATTTTAGGGCATGCATTCAGTAATCTGTAGTTTTAAAAGTAACCCTCCCAACACAAAGCCAAATTAAGCAATGATTTCCACTGTTATTCACAAAGGCCAGCAAACAGCTAACTTGTTTTTTCCCTCTCTGGATAATGGCTCTGATTTTTCACCTCTGAAGTTCTATAACACAACCACCGATCACAAGTAGCCCCTCGGCGTGATGAGGGTCAGGGCCTTGGCTTCCTCCATTGTGCCGTCTCATTAGCTTTTATTCATGTAATGTATTGACCATTTGCCAGTCACTGATTAGGGGCAATGGTCTGAGCTTGAACTTTGAATTAAGATCATCAAATCACGTCTGCTCCCTGCCACCGCGGGGCTGAAAGTGGATCACCGGTGGCTAGATATTGTTCTCTCCTGCAGGGAATTCACTTCTATTCTCCCTGTCAGTTTGTACTCAGGACGCTGATTTGCAATGACAGATGGGGGCGATGCCTGGAAGAGCCGAGCGTCACAAACAACTCATCAGTGCTTTCTTATTAGAGTGCTGGCTGTCAGTTCGGGAAGAGGAGTGGCAGCTACGGCTCCTAAATCTGACAGCCAAAACCGAAACTCGGACATCCCTGTCCACAAAAGAGTTCTTAAAAATGTGTCCGACTCGATCCGTCAGCTACCAACCGAGTTTTGTCAGATTCAGATTGAAATTCAAGAGCCGAGGAGTGTTTAGTTTACGTAGACATGGCATTTGGCCGTTGCCATCTTGGATTTTTTTGGAGCCAGAATTGACCATATTTGGACAGGAGGGCGGAGC
>JAOVVB010224314.1:0-24319 GCA_028570985.1 Heterobranchus longifilis
GTTCTGTAAAGCACTTTGAATTGCCTTGTGTATGAATGGTGCTATACAAATAAATTTGCCTTGCCTTGCCTTGCCTATTAAATCATGTACATCGCCATTCTGCTCCGTCATTATTTTAATTTTTTCCTTGTGTTCTATGGTCATGTCTCTACACTGCCCCCACGATTCCCGGTGGTACTGCTCCGTTAAGTCTGTATACATAAGCTTTCCAAAAACTTGCAGAAATATGGACGAAAGGAACAGAAGGCTCCGTCCATATACATATCTAACACTGAGCATAAATGAGCCTTTAGCCTCTGGCGGCAACAGCCAATATTTCTGGCTTTCCAGTGTAGCCAGCAGATATCCGGGCCAAGACTTCGTCTGTCGAGCGCCGGTCATTGTTTTGGATTAGCAATTTAAGAAGCGAGAATGGAGAGATGACATCTCTATAAACAGATATCTGCATCAATAATAACTAAAAGCTAATAAAAAGCGAAATCATCATCTGACGACAGCCAGTGGGTTCAGAGATTGCATCTGGGCCAATGCATATTGCATCTTTTGCTCTCCACACGGACGGTTTACCAACGCTCCGACTACAATCAGAAACCAGAGCGCTTCCGCAAATCTTTCCCGTTGCATTCATGTGCAGAATCTGTTTACAGAGATTAGACTGACAGTTGGACAATTTTAACATATCGCCCAACCTTACTACACTGGTTGCTGAGGCTTACCTTCGCAGCTCATCGAGAAGGCTAATGATTTGTTTGAAAGCTACCTCACTGCTCCTGGGTGAGAAGCATGAATAGAAAACAGTGAGACAAACAAGCCCAGCCAGGTGTGCACGCTGCTACAGGCAGCGAGATTGGAACAGAGCCGCAGAGCCAGTCAGCATGGCATTCAGATAGGTGTGAGAGGTGCCCTTCTCTGCCTCTAATGCATCCGGGGGTGGTTGATTGATTTTTTGCGCAGAAGCGGGTGTCTTAATGTCCTAATGCATTGCTCTGTCACAGAGGGCTGCCTTGGCAAGCTGCCCTTTCCACAGACTGATCTGCCGCTCGATTGGATGAGACCAGGGTAAATAAATAAAGAGGGAGGCTGGGAGAGGAGGACTGGAGGAGGAGAGGGATGGGCTACAAGCATGATTACACCAGCAGATAAACATAGACACATGCGCACACACACACGCACACACACACACCCACCTACACACACACACACACATTATTATCCTATAAAGCACGCTTACAAACAGTTGTCAAATACACACACACACACACAAGAAGATTATTGCACACAACTATGTTTGTTGTTTCTTTACTGGGTATTGATTTGACAAGGTGAGGCCCGGTTCATTTCAGGCCACAGGCTCCTGTTGTTGTTGTTGTTGTTGTTGTTGTGTTCTTGAAGTTGGATAACACCAAAATCAATATATTGTTTGACAGCATTCATGTGCTTTTACTTTGGTGAGAAGATGCCCCAATGACTTTGGCTTTTATATTATTGCAAGTCTGTCTCCTAAGAAGTTTGTATGCTTCTGTGGCAATCTACTGTACATCCACTGGCAAAATTCAGTCAAGTCAGTGCATGGCACAGTGTGATGTATTATAGTGAAAAAAAAGCAAGGGTGTGGAGGCTACAGGGGTCATTCATGTAAACAACTTGCCTGCAACACAATTCAAACTTTCACATCCCGTCTCTTGTTGTCAGGGTTGATATTTAATTTTCCGTTCTGTCTTGTAACTCGCTCGCAAAGTCCCAAAGTCATTCGTATTCATAATGCGGCAGCTTCTCCACAAGATTAAATGTGACAACTTGCACCCCCTATAGGAAAAAGAAGTAAGAGCATATTCTACAGACAATGACTGCATTTGAAATCACAAACACACTTTTCATATTAAGTGTGATGGAAAATTGAGTGTGTGGTGCGTTCACACTGATTTTGTGTGATTTTGTGTATGTGAGAAATGCCCGGATGTATACTACATTCACAAGAATTTCTGAGTATGAGTGCACATACTGAACTGCCCCACAATGCATTGCGTCTCTTCAGACTGTACAGTGGCAGAGATGCACAGATTTTGAGCCAGGCTACAGTGAATGTCGTTAATATGTCACTTTATTAAGTTATTATATTTCATTAGGCGAGAAAGTAACCTTTAGATCACCAATATGCAGTCAGTTTATTCAAATAACGCCTGTTTGGAAATTTGCTGCGATGTTTACGGAGGTCTGTTGACGGAGGTCTTAAGTTTAACACCAGTAATAGGCAGTATGCAGTACGCTGAGTGTGTAGAAGGCAGGACGCTGTGCTATTTCAAACACAGCCAATATGTCAAAAAATGTCATAGTGATTTAAATTAAAAGTGTTCCCAGTGAGATATTTGAATTATTCAGAGTGGCAGGATATTGTTTCTGGAAAGAGATGTTGCTGTTGATTTCTTTTTTTAATATATCAGCACTACAAATTAAATTCACCTCCACTGTATTGGGGTCGCAGCAGAAATCTCTGAGACAGCTGCTTAAAGAGTTTGGATGTTTTGAAGTGGGGTTATATGAGGTACTTCTGCTTCTCCAAACTGGAGGTGTGCCGACCGCCATCTAATCTAGGTAACGTAGGTAGTACCTCCTACAATCCCCCCCAAAAATCTGAACTATCCCTTTAAGCTTATCTTAAGTTTATGGGCTGAGAGCTTGCAGTAACGTCAGGTCGACTTTCTTTATTTTTCTTCCTTAACTGAAACTGAAAGCAGACAGATCTTTTGGGTGCTTTGTGTCTGCGTCCTTGTCCTAAGTAGCCTTTTTATTCTTTCTGTAACCTTAACGGAGGAGTTTTATTTTTATTGCAGCATTTGTAGCTGCTCTGAACCAATATTGTAAACTGAAAAACAACTGAAAAATGTCAGCAGGGAACATTTTGAAAATACATTCAGTGTGAATGCGCTGTCAGATATGGTGAAGAAAAGCACAATCCATGTCACATTATGTTTCCCTAGAATATATTTTGCAAAGTACTTGCATATGGATATAATTAATGAGTAGGAGATAAGGTTATATATTTTGAGGTGGATGAAGCGGAAAAGTCACAGCTATCTCTCTCATTATTCAGCTCTTGCTTACTGTAATGTTACTACACTATTAAAATAAATGAGCACCACTCAAGTCTTACTGTTTATGGGATTTCATTAACAGCTTTTACTCCCATGGTTTCTAATGAGAAATTACAGGAAGAAAAAAACTATCAGTCATATCCAAGTCGTCTCTGAGACTTTAAGTGGGCAAATTGTTCATTATGGCCCCCTTTGGTCTGATTGATGTCGGCTGTGTTGGGCAAAAACATCACAGTTTTCATAAACATGCCATAACTGCAGGATTTTAGTGTACATAGTTTTACTTTCACCAGAAGTTTTCAAGATTCTTATCCTCATATCGAAGGGGATTATATCGGCAAAGAAATAATATGCTTCATATGGCTATGATATATAACACGCCTGCAGACTGTAGAATCTGGCATCCTACCACTGGCAGCCAAGTCCTGCGAGTGCCAATTTCTGTCTCGAGAGAAATAATTCTTCAAGAAGAGCATTTGTGTTGCCAAAAAATTGTAATTTGCGGCTTCAATGGAGTGTTAAAATGTAATGACCCGAGGTGGAGCAGTGTGGAAAAAAGACTTGGGAATTAGCCTGCATCAAAGGAGTCTTTGTGAGCTCCTTCACCCCTCCCCACCTCACTAACACACAATAAATATCAACAATAATTGTTTGAAATAATGTGTACGTGCACAGAGATACTGGGTGCTACAAGCCTAGCACTCTGTAGACAGATTAACGCACATATAGCTTCCGGTTCTGAAAAGTGAAGCCAATGCTGAAGTGCCTTAAACCGGCATTCTTTCCAATGGCCAGCAGTGGGCGACTCCACTGGTTGCAAAAAAGAAGTCCGATTGTATATAAGTCTATGGGAATATGACCCTACTTCTCACTTTTATTTATTTATACCTCAGTAAACATTTTCCAAATGAGTTTATGGTCTCAGTCTCTAGTTTCAAGTCTTCTTCAATACAGCACGATGTTCATTTTGTAAATTATGGTCCCATTTAGAAGAAAATAGACGATGAAGCAGGGGATGCTTTAGGGCGTGGCTACGTTGTGATTGACAGGTCGCCGTGCTAGGGACAGGATAGAGGCTTAGCAATGCTAACCATGGCACTGTGTACATTTAAATAGACGTGAAATTGTTTGGGGGATGTTGTCTGTGTTTTCGTCTTATGACTTTGACCCTTTCACAGTGTTTCCACTTCATCAAAGTTAATTATAAACTTACTAACTGAGCTAGAACTGCAGCAAACGGCGTCAGCCCTCTTGTCCAAATATGGTCACATCTGGTTTCTAAAGACCAAGATGGTGACGGCCAAATGCCAAACTTGAGGCTTCAAAATGGTAGTCCACAAACCGGTGGGCGACGTTGCAGTGGGTATGGATAAAACAAACACTGGCTTGGTTTGTTGCCACATGGACCTCCAGTCTGCCCCGCCCCTGTGCCCTTTCACTGTGAACTCTGTTGTGCTCATGGAAACTATAGTCAGGAGGTTTTATTATTTTATTCTATAGCAAACAGCACGCTCACTTGACTGCTCCCACTGGTACTGGAGGAAAACCAATATAACATTTGAGTGCAAATGGCAAACACTCACTGCAGGAAATGTAAACTGCAGGGCGCTGGCTCTTCTCTGCTGCGATGCTGAAGTGAGCACTGAACTCTCAACCCACAATCATGGCACCCTCCTTGGCCTCTTCACTCTCTCTGTCTGTCTCTCTGTTTCATTACCCCCCCACCCCCCTCACCCTCTCCAGCAATGGTAAACATAGTGGGTCAGGTGAAAAGGGTTTGCTTGTTTGTATTCCTCCTCAAAGCTCTGGAGATGAGCTTGTGTGCTTCTCTACTTGCTTGTTGCCGTGTCTTGCTTTGGAGAACGTTCCCCTTCAGGTGCCAGCATGACTGTAGCCTCGCAGCAAAGTGCTCCTACTAAGTGCTGCCTTAGTACTGCAACGGATAGCAAGAATATGCTGGAAAAAAACCTCCTTGTGTGTGCATGAGTTTTGTATCTGTGAGTGGGGGCAATGTGATTTACTCCTCCCTTATGCTTCAAATGCATTACAGAGCCTGTCTTTTCTCTGTCAGTAGCTGCCAAAGAAAAGTCTTCCCAATTTTGCAATGACAAGTGCCAGTGGTTACGCAGCATCCCCGAGATCTGTAGCCTGACATTAATGCCTTTTATGCAGGGCTTAAAGTGCACTCCATAGCCCTCTCATCCTTGCTGTGCTGGAAGCAGGGTTGAACAGGTAACTTTCAGGATGAAAATGTGAGCCAGTTCAGATTATCAGTCTGCTTTAAAGTAAACAGAATTCTCTGGCATGCTCACATTTAGCAATCTGCTTTCTGTCAGGTGTTTCTGGATTTCTCCACAGCGGCAGACTGTAACCTACACTGCACTGCAGTGTGTTCTATTTACAGACTCATTTAATTTAATCTCATTTATTTATGGACAACTAGTACACAAATGTCATGTCCTATTCCCTATTTGTGTACATACATTGCTACCAGCTGTGACAGCGATGCTTATTGTTTTCATCTTGTGAGTGTGTGTGTGTGTGTGTCATCATGGCAGCATGTGGTCCTGGAAACACCTGCTGTAGCACGAACTACCACAGAAGTGGATTTGAGTACTTTTGCTAGGTGTTTATATTTCTGTATGTGGCCAGATTTTGTCACTGTGATAGCGTCACAACGAAACTACTCAACGTAGTTGAGATGAAAATGAAGGCAGAGTTCGAAGATGGGTGTGGTTCGAGTACTTTACGGTCCTGACCCGATAACCGTGCAAGATGCAGCCGCAAAACTTTACAAGTGTGTAGTCAAGATCAAAAACAAAGACTGAGTTTGAAGATGGGTCACAAGATTGCTCTAGTTTTAAATGTTTTTGCAATATGACATGTTCTATGTTTTTTTACAAACAAGGTCAGAGTTACTGGTAAATGTAAAGGATTACAATAAATGTAATCACATCACTTTGATCTGATTGTAATCCACCCTGACATGAAGTCATGTGCTTCTAATTACAGGTCCCGTTTTAAATAAGAGGTAATTGTCCTTCTAATCCGTGTCATATATTACTTACAAATATTGTTTTACAATTTATTTTGACCTCTGGCAGGATGGAGTTTAACTCGTCATACTTGCAACACTTGGTTGTCATGTAAGATAAAAGAAACAAGTACATTAGATAGCCAAAAATGTGTGAATGTCCAAACAAAGACACTCGAGGGCCCCTGGGCTAAAATGTGCGGTGGATAAGATAAGATAAGCCTTTATTGATCCCCAGAGGGGAAATTCAGGTGTTGCAGCAGCACAAAGACAGAAATAAGTACTTATAAATAGAGAAATACAAATAAAATTAAACAAAATGGTACTCAATATTGTGTAATAATGCAGGCATTGCCTTAAAGCTAGTAGATTAGAATCATATAGCAAATGACTCCAAACCAAAACTTAAATTAAATGGGCAATGTTTTGATTCGAGTCGATCCACATTTAAATAAAGTCGTGGTTTGGAGTTGATTGCAGGCATTACTCATTTCATTAGTATTGCATGAACCACTAAAGCACACTCTGAACTAAATGCAGCTTTTTTCATTTATGCTGATTTCCAGTAGTCTCGCACCTACATTTGATGTGCATATCTGCAGTATACAGTACAGTATTAACAAACAAATGCATGAAATTACCACGAGCTAATTGGCATATAGTGAACCTGAAGCCTTTTGGCTCGCTGTGGGTCTGGGGAGTTGACCACTTTTCCCAGTTGGCAATCCAGCGGTGGACTGGTCAGCATCTCATTCCAAAACCAGGGGCATCTATCTGCTGCTATAACAGCCTCCACTCCTCTGGGAAGGATTAGTCAGGCTGGATTCACACCGAATCAGGCGTTTCAGCGAAAAAGCCAGTCCTCTCATTCATTTAAAAACGGGTAGTTTGGCGGCAGTATGGACCGCAGGGGATGCTGAAAAAAAGGCAGTGGCCTGCAGCGAAAAGTTGAAACAGAGTCAACTTTTGTAGAAATTCAACTCAACGTCATGCTACAGCGGCCAAACATGCCAGCAGCATGGCTCGCAAATTCTGTCCACAATAACAACATTAGGTGCGCAAATCGGAACAGATGCTGTTCCATGTTGGTGGGAAAAGGGAAACAAAGGTTGTATGAGGTTGAGTTCAGGGCTTTGTACACTGCGGTATTATCATGTTGAAACAGGAAAGGGCCTTTCCAAACTGTAGCCATAAAGTTGGAAGCACACTACTGTATACATTATCAATAAATGCTGTAGCATTAAGATTTCCCTAAACTGGAACAAATGGACCAAGCCCAAACCGTGGAAAACAGCCCCAGACTGAAAGTGCACAAACATCTGTAGAATACTTTTGGCCATATTCTGGTGTGTATGTACACAAAGTATTTGACCAAGGCTTGTCCTCAGTGGCTTGAGTTTGGTCTAGAAAAGTCCTGCTACCAGCCAGTCCCTCAGCTTTGGTTATACTGTTGTTGTTGAGATTCAGTCATGAAGCAGTGGCATTACTTAGGACTGTGGGAGGCGATCATCAGTCCCCTGGCTGTCATAGCAACACTGCTGTTTGTGGCTTCCATGCTTGCGAGTGACCTGTCATCTCTCAACTTCACTCACACAGTGGTCGCCTGGTTGAAGTGGTAATGGCCGAAAATGGAGGTCAGATCGCACAGGGTCATTATCCGTGAAGGCACATTAGATGATAATCTCTGCAGCTGTTCTGTACGGGTGTATAGACTGCTGTTAAAGCTGTCAGTCCGAGAGGAAGGAGTCAGCTCCTCCCTGCAGTTAGGGCTCATTTACAATATGGACACCCACACACTAGTAAATGTCATCACACTGACTGAATGCAAAAACAAAAATACAGGCTAAAAAACAAAAAAAACCCATCAGTAAACCCTCCATGACAATAATGCTCACTCTTTTTGTATGCATGCCAGACATTTTGTTCATAGAGACACAGGAATGAGGCCTAAAACCTGGAAACTTTCATGTTTTGTTCTACAACATACGGTAGGTAAATACCCCACTCTTGAATTTTGAAGCTTTAATGTGTCTTAAGGTGGTTGCTAACAAGTGGCTAAATGAGACCACAGAGGTTGTCGGGGATACTAAACCTCACTGTGGTGGTGATGGTGACGGGGGAGTTATGCAGCTGTGGTGTAGTTCATTTATAGTCTAACGTTAGATTTTTACTTCTGGCAATTGCATTTACGCTTGAAAAATCATGAAAGTTGTGTTCATTTGTGAAGATTGTTTCTGCAATAATCCAATATCCAATTGAAAAAAATATTTTTGTAGAGGGAGGGTGATGCTAACTTCCTGGTTGGCACAGAAAAATACATCATCCATGCACCACTCTGTGTTTTTGAATACCAACTCCCTATCCATTTGAATTTCACATAATGGCAAGAGGTCATTTCGAGTCCAGCCAAGGTCAGATGAGAAGAGTCAGAGGAAACTATAGGGAGTGCCTAATCACTGGCAAGGCATTGTATCTGTTTGTACAACTTCATCAGCCCAGCCACTAATTAAGACTAATTAGTAGGCACTGGGGAAACAGGCAAGCTCAAAAAATGTAATTAATGTGAGGGCCCATGATGTCTGGGCATAACAACTTCCTCAGTACCTGCTTAGCATGAGACAGCACATTAACCTACCGTTGCTTGCAGGTCTCCAGACAGTCCACAGACATCCAGCTGAATCTTTAACCAGCTGATGCAACCTTTGATTAGTGCAATCTGAGCCGGTGCTGCTGCAGCCAAACAGATCAGTTGATAAATGGCCTTGCTCTATCCATAAGAATAACCTCAGTCATTATGACTGCACTCATGAATTTCACAGATTATCAAAGCAAGCTTTTTAGAAATGTTGTTGCAATTAAGGTGTATCAAAAAACATTTGCTTTGATGAGTTTCTCTCTTTTTTTACATTCTGCCATTGCTCACCAGCATGATGAATAATGAGTCGCCCTGTGATTCTCAGAGAATGAAGGTGTCAGTCTTATACAGATTGTTAATGAGCACAGATTTATCATTTTACTATTTATAGTATGTTCAGGTGCAAATTTTGTGGCAATCCTAAGGAAATGTCAAATAGACAAAACAGTACTGAAATGAGAAACTCGACAGACTACAAGGCAAGGGTCATGTGACCCATGCAGACAAAGGTGTCAGTAAGCTAATTACCAGCCACAGAGGTAGCGCCGCTGGTATTGTTTTCACAATGTGTGTGTGTGTGTGTGTGTGTGTGTGTGTGTGTGTGTGTGTGTGTGTGTGTGTGTGTGTGCGTGCGTCATCATGGCAAAAGGTCATCCTAGAGACACCTACTGCAGTGGGAACTACCACAGAGGTGGTTTTGAATTTCTGTCTGTCTGCAGCCAGATTTTGTGTAAGATACAGTCACTTAGGTGTGTAGTTGAGATCAAAATGAAGGCAGAGTTCGAAGATGGCTGTGGTCCGAGCAAGAGTGATTTGGTGTTGCAGCTGGTAGGATCCCATCGCAAGATGGTGTCTAGTTTTCGGTAGACTTGCTAGCTTGTTTCTTGTACTGTAAGTGAAGAAGTGCATACAACTGACCTTTAGTAAAAACGCTGTAGAGCAAATGGAAAAACCAATTTAATGTTATCAACCTGCTGCATTTCTTTATTCTTTCATCTCTATTTAGTTTTGACAAAATGTGATTTGAACAATGCACACATTTTTAAATATAAAAAATGAGACAAACTCATATCCCACCAACATTATCCATTATGCACATGCAAACATCAATTATTGTAAAACTAATTTTGAAAAGCAACTTTTCCCTTCAATATCCAATATTTGCTTGTGCCCCGCAGGTCATAGCAGAACGTCGAGCCTCGATTGTATTTCTTGTTTTTAGTTTTGTCACTAAAGCACAGCAACATTTTTAAAAAGCCATTAAAACCACTCAACCCTCTATTAGTCATGAAGCTCCCTGTCGCCTTCTCTCAAATGCTACGATGTGGGGTCCTGCCGGTGTGCAATGAGAGGAAAGGCGAACCTCTTGGTGAGTTGAGTGATGCAGAGGGAGCCAAGGTCAAGGAGAGGAGTATGAATTGACAGCATAGATGTTCCTCCCACTGTGTTATCTGGGCCTGACAGACTGCCGAGTCACTGGGAGGCAGCCCTCCTTTTAGCTCATTTAGGAAGATATTACACCAAGCCATGTCGAGAGGGCACCTGCTGAGCCAACCTTCCTCTGACACCCACAGCAAGAGAAAAAAATGTTCAGAGACCACTAGCCCAGAGAGAGCATTACACGCTAATACAGAGTCAGCGATTAGGGATCTAATATGTCCCTGTCCAATATATCATTATACAAAAATGTGACATCAGGGAATTGAAAATTAATCACAATGATAAAAATCAGTTATGACTCCCAAAAAACACAATTTTTTGTTTTCATGCATTAAATATCAGACTTGTTTGTTTAATCCATTCAAAATATGAGGTGCAAAAACAACATTTTGTGGATTGGCTAGTTTTTTTTACCCTGCTTCCGTTCTTTGTGCTAAGCTAAGCTAAGCTAACTGTCTGGGAGCGGTATAAATCTTCTCATCTAACTCTTGGAAACTAAGCGTATTTCCCAATATGTAAAACTATCCCTTTAACAAAATCTGATCAGTTCTGACCCAGAAAGGCACAGATTTTTCTTTGTGAATGCCAGAGGGTGCCATTAATGCCATCCATTACCATTGAGAACAGTGAGAGGTCTCAGCTGCTGCCTGAAAAGCTATAAAAGTCTTTAAAAAATGTACTTGTCCAGAAATCTAATATCAGTTTGTGTGCATAAATTGGACAATGTTACTCCAGCCAGACCAGCTCTTTATCTTTATGAGGTCATTCTCATCTTGACATTTATTCTTATTCTGCTTCTTCTGGATACATATCTGCTTGTAAATAAAAGCTGCTTTGATGTTTCATTTAGATTATATTACATCCATTTTGCACTAAAACCTGCAAGAAAACATATTTAAAAGAGGGTGAGAGTTGAAAACAAAGTTTTTGAACATTTTACAACTAAGGAGGAACAGATAAAGTATTTTGTGCAGTCACAGTTTGTATCGAGTTTGTGAAGCCTTTATCATACTGAAGCGTGAGCTGACTGCATTATAACACCCCTGTCGGCATGTAATACTGAAAGCTTCTGTATTTTTTTCTATGTTGAATGTCTGTAGCTGAAAAAAACACCAAATACCTGACTCTTCAATATGCTGTGTTGTAGTTTAATGTCAGTTTTACCACTAAATATTCCTCAGGCAGCTTGTGACTGTGTCTGTTTATATCGTATATATATAACCCGCTTTGTGAAGCGGTTGGAGTGCGTGAATGGCAAGAGTGTAGCTGTCAGACCAAGAGCTGAGGGTGATGGGACGTGATGACCTGGTACTGGGGGGGGGGGGGGGGTGAAACCGTGAGCTTGCAAGGTTTGACGCTGGGGATGGCGTCTGGTCCTGGAGCGTGGAAACAGGAGCAGCGAGGTGGAGAGGTTGGTGTTATTAGATAGCATTAGATGCGATGTGGCACACTCCAGTTTCTTGTTGAACACAGCAGAGGGCAGTGGGGACCTCGCAGGAGAACAGGCATTGGCCCCTGATTGACAAGGCTGCAAGCTTTAACAAACATAGGCTGCTATGGAAAGAGGGCAAAACAGCAGAGAGTGGTGCAGAAGGGTGAGAGCCAGAGGTCAAATGTGCTCCGTGGAATGCCAAGGAAGGGCAGACTGCTTGTTTCAGACTTAATTAAGACCCAGAGGATCATGGTGATTATAGCAATTTCCAACCCTGAGCAATGAGATGAGCCTGATGATGATAGGAACGCATCAGTGACACACAAGTTCCCCTCTATGTCAACTTGTTGCCCACGTCTAAGCCCCGATATCCCATAAAACGAATTCATGCTCATTTTGCAAATTGCTGCGATATCCTGGCGGCCTATTTTGTTCCATTCCTCTCACAGCGCGCGTGGCAGCAGGTGACAGGTTTAAATAGGATTTGCATCTGAAACCAGCAGGAATGTGAGCGGGAAGGCGACATGAAGATTGTAATAGAAGAGAGGGGGGGAAAAAATGGAAGACACTGCATTTGACCTTGAGAGCTGCGGTGAGAGACGACAGGCAAGATTGAAAGAGAGATTTAAAAAGATAAAGGTGAGGAGATTAAGAAAGGCACAGAATAACACTGTCGTAAACAATAGCTTTAGGAAGACACTGGAACAAAAATAAAAAATAAAACATTTGAAAAATACAATGACCCTACAGTATATCACACATTTATTATAGTTCAAGGCCTATAGTAAACAGTACTATAGGCCTTGGCCGACATTAGATGTTTAAATAAGACATTTGAACTGTGTGTACGCATACATCTTTGAGTGATATGTCGAAATATCTCTATAATTATGTTTCACCATTCGTCATGTTAAGCCTGACAATATAATTAGTAACTGAAATATAAACTAGCCATTACTAAATTGGAAATCAAGCAAACAGACGATTGAAAATCTCCAAAAAAAGATTAAATGATGTTTCCTCTTTCCAGCAAAAACACAAACTGTCTTTCTGAGAGGAACAGTGCTAAATTATTTATGGCTTAAAATGTTCAATAGGATTGTTGAGTGTAATTTCAAAGCTATTTTTTTAGTCTCATCTCTACACAGAGGAAGTGTTTGAGTGATATTGCCTCTTACTATAAGACATGTAATGATTACACTGCAGGAACAAATATTTTTGACTGCAGCTTCTGAGAACCTCTCTGCATGCTTTACACGAGGAAGAGTTGTGATGGTTTGGCACAGCAAAATGTACTTCTGTATTCGTAATATAGCAATGGTTCACAAACCTCAGGATGGAGATCTGAAGGGTTGAGAGACGATTAATGGAAAAGGAAAGAAGAAGATTAAGAAACCAGAGTCTACAGTCATGCAGCTCTGTGAGGCTGTACATAGAGGGTGTTCAGACCAAAAAAAACAAAACATGCATGAACAAAATGCAAGAGGCTGCATTGGTGGGTGTTGATTCAGATACAGACAGAAATATGATCCAGGAAGTCCAGTTTGAGTTATAGAACCATGGATTTGAATCAGTGGTTCATAAAAGTCTGATTTTATAACTGGCAATCATCTTCAACATAATGACCATTGTAGAAATATGCCGTTAATGTTACAAAGTAATTTACCAGAAATGTGAGCTTGCACGTATTTGATTGACAACCGCAGCGTGTCGACTGCATTCAGGTTGAACCAGGTTCTCTACCAAGTTTCCAAGAGCTGTTAACAACCAAGAGCTGTTAAGATTTTTCACTCCAGACAACAAGTTTTAACCTCTTGGTGGGTCAACCCCTTAAGGATTTTTGCTTTGGCCAGAATATGAAAGAGCAGAACATTTGCACGCCTGCAGATCGACAGAAAAGACCATGCGTCGACAATACTGTACAAAAGGCTCCCGCACAGTAACTGTCAGAATACAAAGTTTGTCCATCGATGTCGACGACATCTATGATGATGTTGTCCTGCACTTCTCATGTCAAACCATCCAGTCGCTTGTTTGATTATCTGGATACTTTGAAGCAATTTTCTTGTTGGCTAATCAAATCTTTGCAGAATGTCTATTGTTGTTCCAAGAGTTCGTACACCACCGTAAGTGATGCATTGTCTTCATCGGATTGTTTTTTCGGAGGCATCCTGCAGTCAGTTTAGCTATAGCTCTTCCTGTTCTTCCTCAAGTTGAGCTGTTCTTTCCAGCGCCAGGCATACACAAATTAAACAATAAAACTTTTAAGATCTTAATCTTGACTTTAGGAATATATAGCTGGCTACCAGTCATTGCAGTGGCTTCACTCTGCAGTTCTCATACACAACATAAAAAATAGGGTTTCAACATAAGGCTTCATCCTCTGGGCACCTTGAATGTCTGCACAAAATGTCATCCATCCAACAGTTGTTATATTATTGATAGTTCAGTCTGGACCAAAGTGGTGGACCAACCTACAGACCAGCATTACCATTCCAAGAGCCACTCAATAGCATGGCAGAAATCTGAAAAAAGAAGCCCATTCTTTGGTTCCACTGCTCACAGCTCATCACATACCAACCTGACACAGACAGCATGTGGACATGCATCTTCATTTTAAGGGGTCTCAAGTCAAAAAGTTTGGGAACCGCTGTAATAAAGGTCAACTGCAATGTGCTTATAAAGAATGAAACAAACCTCTAAATGAAGCTTTTCCCTGCTTTTTCGCCGTATCCTTCCCCTCGTCCTTCTGCCTCTTTCTTCTCCGTGACAGCACAGAGACAGTGCAGCCTGCGTTGGTTGGGATCAGTGGTCAGCTCGTTAATGGGGTCTGTCAGATCATCCCATACAGAAGGCAAAATTCTGCACGGTGTCAACAGGCTGGTTTTCATCCGCAGTCTTTTTCGCTTTCTAACAGACAGGACCAATCAAGACCCAATGAAAAGTGTCTCAGGTTGTTTGACTGGGTGAAAACCTAGAGAGGCTGCAAAGTCAGTTCCAGTCTTCTATTTAATTAATTCTCCCTTTAAATCTGAAAGGCCCTCTTTATGGCAGCAAAGACGGCAAAAATCATCACTCACAAAGAGAAAAAAGGAAATAAACTTTATTTTTTGTCACTTGCCAAATACTGTGGGCCATGTTTGTTTTTTCCTGTTTTCTCACTGTTGGCGTGGGATGATTGATCATACCTTCTTCCAAGGTCTGGCTTGGCTCCCTTTAGCTAAATAGTGTATCATATTTTTACCCATTGTCTGCCTGTAGCTGGCAGGTGGAATCACTATATCTCCTGGTGACTCCTCATGACACCTCCATCACTAAAAATCTCTGCTGTCCTTGAACATTGATTGTACCACAGGCTTAATCTAAACACTATATAGTTCCTGCCAGAAAACCTTTCAGCCTATTAACGTTTTAGCCCTTTTTTCCCCTGGCTTTCGTGATCATTCCATCTCTGACATTGTTTCTCCCCTGTTTGCTCAGTGAGTCTCGTGGAGTGTTGGATATCAGCAGGATTAAGGTTACAATTGGGTATAGAAACACAGTTGATTATGAGGCTTTACAGCATGTTGCTTAAAGCGCAGATGATTTGCATATGGAGGAAGCGCCAGCGGGGACTGTGGATCCACATTTAGTGTTTGACAAAACACAAGATAAAAATCACAGCAGCTACAAGCCTTTAAAAGATCCCAATTCGTGATGGAGAAGCAAACAGAGTGACGGTGGATGAGGCTTCTCCAGAGGGAACGTGTCAGTAAATCAGTCACTTAAAAAACAAATAACATCAAACAAGTGCCAATAGCCTTGTCAGCAAAAGGGGCCATCATGAAGTAATTTTATATGCTGTACCTTTATATCTTTCACCTCCTCAATAAATAAGATATGGGGTCGGTTAAATTTGAGAGGAATGCACCTGAGTAATAAAAAAAAACGGCTGAGTTATGAATCAAAATGCATTCATACAAGAAGGGTGGGAAGAGAAATGAGCGAGCTGCAGGTGCAGACAGATTTAAAATTCACTGTCGCTGTGTAATGATAAAGCATGGCTAGGCAAAGCACAGGCTCTCTCTCCCTATGCACACGCTCAGATCAAGTATTTGTCAGACCTTGTTTTGTGGGCGTTTTGACTTATTCTTATTCCCCCGTTATTTGCTCTTGCTCAACAACAGCCGTGGTCCCCATTTTACAATGGTAAAATTATGCTGAGCCCAGCAGGAAAAGTAATAAAGGCACTGAAAACCAATAAGCAACTCAGAATGAGGGTGCTTATAAAATAACTATTTTAGGTTCGAACGACCACAGGCTGTGTGAGAGGAGTGTCTGACTACATTTGAAGGACGGAACAGTGCAGAACAAGAAGAGACTGGAAGAAAAAAAGGAGAGAGGAGCAGAGCGATAGGAGGGTAAGATATTGGAAAGGAGAGAGGTTTTTCTTTCTATTGGACATACCAGTCTCTGAGTTCTTTCCCCATGAGGGTTGTGTTGCTCCAAAGCTGCCTAAGTAACACAAACTAATCCCTGAATCGAAGGCAAGTGGAACGAGTGATTTGTAAATGGTGCCCTTTACAACTTGGTTTCAACCCGCTTTATTATTTTTTAGCTTAATATCGACTGTTTTTTCCCTTCCATTACCCATCCTCTCCCTCTCTTCTCTTTTCCTTCCCTTTGCACACAATTCAGAAACATGTCAGCGCCTGGGTGCATGAACTGGGTTGATGTCACTGCACCCGTAAACATACTTAACACATTCAGTTAATATAGCTTCTTGTTCCAGTTCATTAAAGTTTTCTCTCTCGCTCTCTGTTTCTCTGACTCTTTCTCTCTTTCCCTCGGTGGAGCAGAGGTCTAGTGAGAAACAGGGAAACTGGGGGATTAATGTCTAGTTGGTTCATTTCAATGCCTCCAAAGAATCAGAGACTAATCCTGGCCTCGGCTGCCTGGATGCCTCTGCTCTGTGAGCACTCAAAGGCTCTGCCAGTGGGGCGCAAGTGTGCCATGGAGATGCCACAGAAACAGCCAAATAAGAAGCTTTGTCCTCACATACTGTATAGCGTTAATTTATCCTCAATCCAGGTGTCCGTGCTGCCTTATTTTTCTGGGGTTTAAATCAGCTTTGTAGAATTAAACCCCAGGAACAGCGCTGTGAAATACACTCAGGGGATAAACATAGCCATTGAGCATTGTCTCAAATCTCTGCAGAGACTTTTCAATATTTCGATGAAAAATGCATTCTATGCCCTTTGCAGAACACTGTCAATTTGTTAGTCGAGAAAAACATGAGCATATGTTGATGTGGTAAAGTATGATAATTATTCCCAATGCAAACAAATTCTAACAAATGCAAACTAAAGTCTATAGATGAGAATATGGATGAACTGACCTTCACAGTTTTCAGTTTTTACAGATTTTTAGCTGCAACCAGCAGTCGGTTGGTTTTTTCTACACCCTTTGTTGTAGACTCTTGTGGGAGAAATCATTGCTCTCTGCAGAGTTCCTTTTTCATTAGTGATGGTTTGCCCGCCCCCTACACTTTAGCCACGCCCCCCTCGTAACTCCTAAGCCTTTTGTCATACAACCTTGCAGGAGGCATCATTGGAGTTTTACTTTCTTTATCTTTGTGTGTGTGTGTGTGTGTGTGGGGGTGTGTGTGTGTGTGTGTGTGTGTGTGCACACATGCGTGCATGTGGTCATGGTTATTGCAAATTTGCACTTGTTAAAGTAAGATTCGCTTTTTTGTTTTTAGAAGCCAAGATAATACGGCATGTCCCTGCCTCAAGAAGAAAGTGGTCATTGTAATTCACAGTAAATTAGGCCCTCTTGAGACGGCACAGCTAAGAAAATACTGTTAAAAAAAAAAAAAGTTAAGAAGAAAAATGGGGAGAAAATACAAATTAACAAAGTTAAAACTTTCTTCAAACAGGAGATTTTTCACTGTTTGCAACACCCAAATAAAACATGATTCTTGTCTCCAAGATATTTGTTATTACAAAGGCTATATACCTTTCTTTTAAACCTTTGTATCTAGCAACAATTGGAATAAAAAATGGAAAAATGGTATAAAATTGGAGTTCATCCTCTGTTTCTGTGTGATTCAGAGATAAGGCAAGAGAAAGTCCACACAAGCACTCACATCCAAACGATTACAACTAGGTGCTGGGTAGAAGAACATATAACAAATGCAAAAATAGAGTCTGCACACTAGATCATGCTCCCATGGAACATCAATTTATTACCTCGTATTGCTCTAAGTGCTGGTTGCTTGAAACGTCACCGTGGTGGTAATACATTTATCTTTCATGGGAGCATAATCTAGTGTGCTCACTGTATTTTTGCGTTTCTCAGATAAGTCAAATCTAATATCTGCTTAACCTGTAAAATCCATTGCAGTGCATGGAGGCTGTGGCTACAAAAGCAATACTTGACAATACTTGTTAGTAAGATAAATACAGTGTGGGTTTTAGTCTCTACAGGGGGCTAATAGTAATAAAAACATGAAATAATGCCAGCTTTAGCCTTAAAGGTCATACATTTAAGATTGCCTGATAATGTGTATGAAGCCGCCTTGTGTTTTGCCTGGTTTGCCCTGTCTTGTAATGTGTCAGTAATGCACACTGGGTGTATGTGTGTGTGCATGTGTCAGTGAGTGCATGTTTGTTGTTCTGCAATCTCTGTTCACTTGTTGGCCTGGTTAAGTGGATGATTGTTTGGAGAGATTGAGAGGGAGGGCTCATGTTCCTGGACACGCTGGCTGTCCAGCTCGTTTTTTTTTTTTTTTCTTTCCTCCTCTTAAGTCAGAGTTTATTACAGAATTACTTACAGAAAAACTGTCCCTCTCCCACTATAGCAAGGGTATGAACATTCACACACACGCATGCACGCACGCACACACGCACACACACACACACACACACACCATGCATCACAGTTTTTCCTTCTCTCTCACACCCTGAGCAGCAGTCGGAGCCCTAAAGGCTGATGAACAGGCCATAATTCACCGGCTGCTCTGTGACTGGACTGGGACCTTGTTTAATGGGGGAACTGTTGGCAATTACAAACCATCTATGTGGTTGTTGCACTTTTTTACTGGTCTGGAAGTCAATAAAGTTCAAACCTGCTGATTGAATTGTGGATTTGTTTTTGTGTGTTACTCTGAAAGGGAATGTAACTGCTTTTAAAGAGAAAATGTGGTTTCAACTAACTTGATGAACAACAACAAAAACTGAATGCAAAATGTCAAAGAGCATAAAAAAGACAATTTGTCTCATATTTAGATCCGTTAAACACCAGCAATGCAATCTAATATAAAATCTTACAGTAATTTGTCACAAATAGCATTACAGTTAATCATGCTGAAAGGCACTTGTCTGCACAACTTCTCCTCATTTTGCAATCAGCCTCAGTGAGTATTTAGAGAGCAGCTTTCAGCCACTTGCTGCCAGATTGTCTATGTTCCCTTTGTGAGTTAGTGGTCCAGCCAATTCCTGTCTGCCTGCACCTGCATGATATCTGTTACCTGTGTTTGGACCACCTGTCTGTCTCCTGCCTGTTGTTGCTCCTTTGGTCCTGTTTGCTTGTTTGGACTGTCTCTAGCCAATTAAAATATACGTAGTAATATATTAAAACAGCGGATTTACTTAAGGTACTTAAAGCTGAATTAACTTGGGGCTTGGACAGACAGACAGACAGACAGACAGACAGACAGACAGACATTAAAGGTGCTGTCACTTTGTTAAAATAGTTGTACATTCTGACAGCCATCACTGATGTAGAGTGTTTGGTCAGTAACGTGGGTCTCCCAGTCCTCTCGGTCTCTCCGCTCTGCAGTAAACAGAATATACATTTCTGGAGTCCTCTCTTCTGATTGGATGGGAGTGGGAACATGATGCAAGAAAATGTATTTTCTGTATACTGCAGCGCAGAGGACCCATGCTACTGACAAAACACTCAGTGTGTTTACTCAGTATATCAGTGATGGCTGTCTGAATGTAGATTGAGTGTACATTATCCACTCCATGACTACATAAAAGACACCAGTCGCAGGTGTGTTTTGTTGAGTGATGCTATGGCAGAGGAGAAGAAACTCCTGCCGTAGCTTGTTTCCAGGCCAGCGGTCTGTATAAGGCCAGATGGAAGAATGGGTTAAGGGGGTGCCATGGGGTCATGTGTTATGGTGTGTGCTCTGCGTGTAATAGCAACATTTGGAGTCATATTCATGGCCACCATGCAACTCAAATATTTACTGTTCTTTTGGTCGCCACCAACAGTAGCAACATATGTGGCTCTTTAATTGCTGGATGTTAGACTTTTTTCCCCAGCCAGCCGCTAACTTTGTCTGTGTACTTCTTTGTGCTGCAGTGGGTTTATTAAAGCTTTTTTTTTTTCCTGAGAACAAAATGGCTGGAAATGAAATTCACGAGAGTGGAGTTTATGGGCGGAAAAAACAAAACATTATGCTAAAAGAGCAGAAAAAAGCTCCATACAGAAGGGAACAACACGTCCTGGTCATAATTTACTGCTGGTTTGTCACCTCCCTTGGGGAGGGATGGGCTGTCTAAAGACGCCATTGAATTGCATTATGGGGAGTGTAGGACGGATTTTGGAGCTTGACGTATAGGGACAAGCCTCTCCTGCTTGATTTTGACAATTCTTTTTTTTTTATCTGTCTCTTGTGAGCCCCCTTACTATAAAAACATTGATTAGTAAAGCTTTACATTGCTCTTTGACCATGTGAAGGTTTAATATGTGTGTATGTGTTTGGTGTGGATACATTCTGAAGCTGTAAGCTGACACAACTACTTTTCTTTGATAGAAAACAACACCACCAACAAAAACCCAGAAACAAGCAAGCACATCATCCACACCTCTGCAACAGTCAGGAAGTCTAACTTTGCCAGAACTATCACACTGTGTTTTTTACTGCACTGCAGGAGGAAGCTCGGGCAGAACCCATTATTATTCTGCAATGATGCAATAAAAGAAAGGTTTTTGACTCAAACTCGCAATGGGAGAGTGTGTGGGCTATTGAATATACTATTCAATGGCCTATTCAATAGATGTGGACCAAATCTGGTTTATTCTTAATGGCGATTAGAATTTTACAGAAATCTACTGTAATTGGTAATAGGTAATCTACTGTAAAACTGTAATAGGAAAGCAAAGCCAATTTAAATTCCAATAAATATGGCCTTGATTTACCATTTAAAAATTAATATGTCCATGTGCCACATCATAATGCAGACAAGGTACATGGCAACAAGAAGCCTGCCATTAACAATTATGTTTTATAGTTTGGTAAATTAGTGCGGGGATTTGAGGGCGATGATGTCATGCAGACAGGTCTGTCTCCTAATAACTGATACAACACATCTGGGAGAGGTGACGGGTGGCAGGCACATTAGGTTACGTTAGTTTTTATTCGTGTGGACAGATCAACAATCAGTGTGTACATGTGTAATATGAAGTAAGACCTTCCACAAAAAGAAAAAAAACTCTAAAAAATATTTTGCAAATATAAATCAGATCTGCAAATACACAAACAAATTCCACAAATTAAAAAAAAAAAATCTATACATTAAATACATACAAATGTGTGAATATCTTCCTAATGTTTACAACTTTTGAACAGACATTTGTAAATTCAGTTTTTATTTGTGAATTGAAAAGTCTATGCTTGCAGATTAGCATTTTACACAGATAGAGTTTTGAGACCAACGTTACACCAGTCTGAATGTAAATCCACTTGTATCACTCGGCCATTTTCAGATAGCACGTAATCGCCTGCTGTCAACGCCATTTCCACATTTCAAACGTTGCATTTTTGTATTTAGTTAGGCTACATTGATTCAGTTAGGCTACATTAACTAATCCTGGTTAAGGTCTTTGATATTAAGGTTGTTGGCGCTGATAGTTGTGTTTGCTACTAAACCGGCATCTGTTGCCATAACGACAGTAAGGATTCATGTTGCAGGCAGGGTGAAGGATTTTATACATTGCATATTTACCATTGCATGCATTGTAATCATTCAGTCCATTTGTTTTTTTCAGCATAATTGGTATTTTCCAGCAGTGTGCTATAATCAGTTATCTTCATTAGTTCTGTACAGCCACTGAGGACCAGCCAAACCATCCCTTTTATTTTTCATGTATTCTCTCAGAATAAGCATCTTTATGAAAAATAAAAGGGATGAGTTGGCTGGCCCTCAGTGGCTCCATCACTGCCAACTGAAGGAGCAGCGCAAGCCCACCGCTTACATAAGGACCACCTGAAAGTTGCCCACAAACATCCTCGTGCCGTACTCTAGCTGGACTTGGCTTTGACTAACTTGTAGCTTAACTTAGCATGAGGTTTAATAATTTGGTCCTCCACATCTGTCTCAGCTTTGAGTCTTGGCATGTTGCAGCATTTCTGAGCAGGCAACATTAAGGAAACTGTTTTTTATTTATTTTATTTCCAGATTACAATAATGAAAGACTACCTCTGTATTAAATAAGCCTCCCCAGCTGCATAAGAAAAGAAGAACAAATACCTGGCCCAAGTCCCTACAGACTGAGGCAAAGGGCAGAGAAGTGTTCCACAAGATTTCCACATAACTGACTTGAATACGCTTTATTCAATACCTCTTTAATTAGCATCACAATGGGCTTCGGGCCACAACTAAATTTCTTTATGCCTGAACAGATCTTAATTTCAATACATTTTACTCAGCTGCGGCAGATTGTGTTCTAAACCAATTAAGATGTCATACACCTTCAGAGGCAAGGTCATAGTGTCTGGAATCTGCATCGACAATACCAGATTTCTAAATCAATTTGCCGCTTTAGAAGCTAAATTACAAAATGGAAATAGTCCATTCACAGTAACGGATTTAATAAGGCCAGCAAAAACTGCAGCCAGTAATTTAATTGTTGTTTCATTCAAATGAAGCACTTGCTGTCCTCTGGGGTTGGCTGATTATCAAAGGTTCCTTTTCACTCCTCTAGCTTTACAGCTCAATGTGTGTCGGGCTAATGGGCTCCGGCCAGACAGTTATTGTATATTGGTAATGTATCTATCTCAAGAAAAACCAGCTGCCTAACACACACTCAGTATCCTCAGTGAAATGAAATGGGCCATTTTATAAATGTTTAGCTTGGTCTTCCAAGCAAATGAGATTCTCTCATCTAATTTCTTGCATAAAAACACTAAAGATAATTTGAGTCAGTCTTTAAAATAAGGAACTAGGGGAGCAGAAATGATAATGAACAACTCTGTAGTGTAATAGTGTTTCTGTCCTCTGAATTTCTGTGGTCCTTTTTCTCTCTGGTATTGTTTCCCACTCTCTGTGTCCCTCCCTTCTGACTCTCCAGCCCCTCTTCCATCCTTCTCACTGCAGCCCTCTGATCATGTTTAATTCCCCACCTGCTCTCCGTAGATTAACGTCTCCTTGTGTAATCCCATTAAGTGCCCTGTGTTTCCGCCTGGTGCTCATTACTCCTCCACCACACCACGGCGGAGTCTGGAATTGACTCAGGCCTGACATCCAGCCCCGCATGAGGCCATCCTCAGTCCCTTCCCCCAGCACTCAACATTCTGCAACCCCAGCTGCCCTCGAAACTTCACTTTGCTTTGTCCTTTGACATGGAAAGTTTTAAATCACATCTAAGGAAAAGTCTAGAGCGGGGATGCAAAGACTGAGGACTTCAGGAGCTTCTCTCCATCACTATTTTCACGACTTTCTTTGCTGATATTTTTAGCTACACTAATGCTTTGGCTGTATGATGGTCCGTCAATCAATCAGAATAAAGATCTCAACAAACATTGGATGGATTGCAATGAAACTCAGTACAGATATCCATGGTACCCAGAGGATGAATCCTAATGATCTCCTGACTTTTCATCTAGCACCACCATCAGGTCAAAGCACAAAATACGATCAAATACATCAACAAGTTAGCATGCTTACATGCTAAACTAAGGTGGCGAACAAACATTATAAACATCAGCGTATTTGCATTGTCGTTGTGATCATATTAGCATGCTGACATTGGCATTTAGCTCAAAATACAGCCTCACAGAGCTGCAAGCGTGGCTGCAGACTCTCCGTCTTGTTTGAAGATGGAGGGCAAGAACCTCCACTGAAAACTGAAATTTGTGCCAAAATGTTGCAGTAACCATTTTCTGCAACTAATGACTGTTTTCATTATCGGCTGACCTGCAGATTATTCTCTGTTAATTGTAAAATATGGATGTAGTCTCCATGACGTCACCCATAGTTTTCTGAAGAGTCTAAATGAAGCTCAAAGCATGTGGCTCCTGGTGGTTCTGGCTGTCTCCATCTTAGCAGTGCCTGACTCCGCCTAAATCCAAAAATGGACAAAAAGGTGGAGTGTGGATGGAGCTGAGGCGGGTCGAATGAAGCCTACAGTCTATGGCTGGGAGGCACGGCGCAGTGATTAACAGTCGCTCGGCTGGTGCCTCTCTGTGTGGAGTTTGCATGTCAGCCCTGTGATTGACTGGCGACCTGTCCTGGTGCACCCCGCCTCTCTCACTCACCCTCAAGGATAAGCAGGTATAGCTAATGGATGTTTCAGCTCTTGTCTTGAGAAAATGTTCTGTCACACTATAACAAGCTGACTATCCCCAGCAGATTTTCCGTCTGATTTTTTATAATGTCAATGCTTTGTGTCGTACAGGGAGAGGAAATTGCCCG
>JAOVVB010224315.1:0-10503 GCA_028570985.1 Heterobranchus longifilis
TAAGGCAGTAATCCCTTTTTGTCATCTTTCAGGATCTTTAGGAATAAAATCCCTTAAAGTGGAGATGAAACTGAAGTGATAGCATCTTTAGCTTCTGTGTCTCTGATCGTTGTGGCATCCCGGCTTTCCTCCCTTCAAAAATGGCGGAGTTTGGATTTCGCCTGGTGATTACCATGGATACGTGGTTGCGTGACGTCAACTCCCGGAGCTCTGTAGACATGTTAACATGGTTAAGAATGATTTTCACGAGAGTGGCTCTTTAAATATGACGTCTTTTACGACTCCCCTCTCATCCACAGCCGCTGTATTTTACACAGTCTCCCCCCAAAGGCTCATTCTGCAGGAAAAACCCTGATGCTACCTTTCAAAATCCCCCCAACTCCACTAGCTTGTGGTACCGGTGTGTGGTTAGTATGAATCAGAGGTCAGACTGTAGCTGGGAGGGCAGAGCAGGACAATAACTACAGAGCTGTTTGAAATCGTTGTGGAGGGTAAAGGCCTCCGTGGTAAATGGTGGTGATCCTGGGTGTTCTCCGCCGCCCCCGGAGGAGAGGGACTTTGGGAAGTTGGGTAAAAAGATTGAAAGAGAAGAGGAAAGGGTGAAGTCAGAGTACAGACTGCTCTGCAATAACGCAGCACTGCGGAGGAATAATCCATCTCTCCATTTGGTAATGTTATTAGAGAGGTAATGAAGGGCAAACATTCCTAACGTGATTGCACAGGCCTTTTACTGTATATTAGAGATTAGATATTACTGCTATAATTTGATTAAGTCTTGATGATATCATACTCTACTATACACACACATATTACACAGCAGATACAGGATTGGCAGCATGTCATTAGCAAGAAGCATCTGTCTAGAATTAAGCAAAAATTAAATGCACGCTACAACAAAAGAAATGAAGCATGCAATATACTCTGCTGGTAAACAGCACATGTATGGGATGATATGAAAATCTCATGTCATGATTATCCTGGCCAAAATTATTCACGATATTATCCCAATAATCATCAAATTATACCTAAAACTCTTAAAGTGGCACTAAAACAAATTGGATTTTTGTTAAGAAACTAATATTTTTATTGCACCACAGATAGGACATGCATATTTTTTTAGTGAAAAACAAACAAAAAATAAAACAATCTCAAATAATGTCAGAAAAAGTCATAGTATAGTATGTCATAAAAAATGGCAGCAGGACGGACTTGCAGAGAGATTTCACAGAGAAGCCCAGCAGAAATGCTGTAACATAACTGGACTCATTTCACATTAAAAAAAGCAACTTTATTCACTAATTACTATTTATTAAAAGTGCTCCCAAAATTGTGTAAACGCCGCAATTTTTTAGATAGTGGGGGCAAAATATTTTTTAAATTTCCCACACTGGCTGTGGCCAAATTACTGTTACAGTTAGAGGAAAAACTGAAGTAAACTGCCGTCAGTTCGCCGGTCAAATCACTACACAGAATATTCACGATTATCTCGATAATGGAAATTGACCACAATCACCTTATTGAGTGTTTTTTTTTATCGCGATCCACGATAAAAGCGATTATTGTCCCATCCCTAGCCACACATGGAAAATATATCACCTGCCACAGAATCATGTTATGATATGTGCTTGTATTTTCCGTGGAAATGTCTCAGTCTGGTCTAAGGTTATTTGTCTCGTCTGCAGGAGATTTCACGGTGCCTCTGTGCAGCGTACACGCACAATGATAACTGCCATGTGTTGATTAATAAAAGAGACATTTGTGTGGGTGTTGGCAGGATGATGCGGTCAGAACATCCCCTTTCTTCTTATTGTAGAAAGCTGTACGCTCTTATTAATTGTTCCGTGCATTCATACGTCAGACAAATCATATTAATCCGTCTATTTAGCTTTATTTTTCAGTTTATTAAAAATGAATGAGTATACTGCTGAAGCACATGTGCCAATCTTTGTCTAAAATCCATTTTCTGCCTAAGAAAATATTGGTGTGTCTGGGTAGTGCAGTGGGAGATTCCCAAGTTACAACTGGGGAGAAAACGGGAAAAAAAAGAAAATATAGAAAGTCCTGTACTATTATATATTATATGATTGGATTATTATTACTGTTCCACTATGTGCAAGCAGCATTTTCATGTTGTAACCAGTTTTACATAGTTTCTGTATGTATATATACATACAGTTTGTTTTACAAGTTAGATCTTAACCTGCAGAGTAAGTAGTAAGTATAGCTGTTAAATTATGTAGTGGGGCAAAAAGTACTAGGGATGGGACAGTAATCGATTTTATCATGCATCGCAATAAAAAAACATTTTCGGGATAATCGTGAATATCACTGTCCTATCTGTGATGCAATCAAATATTATTTCCTGAAAAAAGTTGTAATGTTTAAAGAAAAAGTCACAATTTTATGAGAAAAAAATCCCAAGAAAAAGTCCCAACAAAGCAAAATGAAAGGTAAAGTGATTCCAGTGCGTTTTAAGAGTTTTAAGCATATTTTGTTGATTATCGGGATAATATCGTGAATCCAGGATAATCGTGACATGAAATTTTCACATTGTCTCATGCCTAAAAAGTACAGTTTCCCTCTGAAATGTAGTGGAGTAGAAGTATAAAGCAGAATAAAATGGAAATACTCAAAAGCTTTTTGCTGCACAGCTTTATGAATGATCTGTCTCTGTCTGTTTAGTTTTAATGTTGGTGTATTAATAAATACTTTTTATGGTAATAAGTGAAGCATATTTGTCAATCTTCACTTCGCTCTTTTTGCCCTCAAATAAGATTGTCTTCCAATTAGAGCATAAAAAGGCTTCTTTTGTTATGAAAACTGCATGGTGGCATTTAAAAGTCGTCTCCATAATGGAATCAATAACCCAAGTACTCGTGCTAAGTGTGTTTGCAGTGAGCTGTGTGTGTGTGTGTGACCGTCGTTTCCTTTGTGTCCTCTAACAGGAGTTAGTCAAACACACTCACGATGCTGCTGACAAGAGCAACCTGAAGATCGCTCTCGATGCCATGAAAGTAAGTGCTTCTGCTAAATGTCTGCAATCATTGTGATTTCAGCTTCTTACAGCCTCTGCCATTCAACCATCCACTTTTATTAGATGGCAAAAGAAAGAAATCATAAATCACTTCTCTGCTACAAATGAGGGTGAATTGATAAAACATATTTTTTATTTTTAAATCACATTAGTGAGCGTTTCATTTTTCCATCAGTCGTGAATGGAGCCAGCGCTGGATAGGCAGCTGATTTGAAGACAAAAAAATGCAGGCGTGATTCATAAAATATTTACATGGCATGCATGCTCAGCTCACAGAAGCACAAAAACACCCTACAACATAAACATAACTGTATAGAATTAAAGGAACAGGTCAACATTTTATGAAGTGGAGTTATTTGCTGTCTTGGCAAGAGTTAACTGAAGACTGATGCCACATGAAAATACAGCCAGCAGCCCCTTAGCTTAGCTTAGCTTAGCTTAGCTTAGCTTATCTTGGCTTGGCTTATCTTAGCTTAGCTTAGCTTAGCTTAGCTTAGCTTAGCTTAGCTTGGCTCGGCTTGGCTTAACTTATCTTAGCTTAGCTTAGTTTAGTTTAGCTTAGTTTATTTTAGCTTAGCTTAGTTTAGCTTAGCGTATCTTGGCTTATCTTATCTTAGCTTAGCTTAGCTTATCTTGGCTTATCTTGGCTTAGCTTAGCTTAGCTTATCTTAGCTTAACTTAATTTATCTTATTTTAGCTTAGCTTAGTTTATCTTAGCTTAGCTTAGTTTAGCATAAAGACTGGAAACGGAGAAACAGTGATGGAATAAGTACTCAGATCTTTTACTTAAGTAAAAGTAGCAATAGTACTGTGTAATAGTCCTGCATTCAAAATGTTACTCAAGTAAAAGTACAAATGTATCAGCATAAAAATATACTGAAAGTACCCAAAGTAAAAGTATTCATTATGCAGATTGACCCATTTCAGAATGATATATATAATTTATTGGATTATAATTATTGATGCATTTTGATCAATGTTGCAGCTGATAAAGGTGGAGCTAATAATAATAATAATAATAATAATATAATAATAATAATAATAATAATAATAATAATAATTCATTATTTAGTATTAGTTTATTTTATATTTTGTATTAATAATCAAAATCTGCAAAGTAACTATTAACTAAATCTTGAAAATAAATATAGTGAAGTAAAAGTATAATATTTCCCTCTGAGATGTAGTGGGGTAGAAGTATAAAGTACAAGAAAATGGAAATTTTCAAGTAAAGTACAAGTACCTCAAATTTGTAATTAAGTACAGTACTTGAGTAAATGTACTTAGTTACAGCCTAGCCTGGAATAAGTGTATCGTGTGTGTGTGTGTGTGTGTGTGTGTGTGTGTGTGTGTGTGTTGCAGGACCTGGCTCAGTTTGTCAACGAGGTGAAGAGAGATAACGAGACGATAAGGGAGATCGATCAGTACCAGAGGTCGATTGAAAACCTGGTAAATCTTTTTCTCCAGCTATCATCAGCAGCTGGTAGTACACACGTCACACGAGTGTCAAATATCAGGACGCCATGTTTCCTTTTTGTAGACGGTCTGTCAAATGTGGCAAAATCAGCCACTAATACTATAGACGTTTTTTGGCCTCTTTATTCAAATTGCATTGCATTTTACAATTCAATTGATTTGAGCTTTCATTTTATTTTTTAATCAAATTGATTGAAACTGAATTGAGGATTGCACTGCGACTTCGCACTTTGAATTTCCAATTACAAAATGCATGAATTTTCAGCATAATAAAGATAAAATGACACTTTAAACTTTAGGTTTAAAATAATAATAACATGGTATACCAGCCTTAGAGCTGTAATGATTAGCCAATTGATCAATTTGTTTAAATTAATCTGCAAGAATTTAGATAATTGGTTAATTGTTTCAGACATTTTCTAAAGCAAAAATGCGAAATATCCCCTGATTCTAACTTCTCAAATGTGAGGAATGTTCTTGTGCCTTTTTCTTTATCATATATGATAATAAATATCTTGAGGTTTGAGACTGCAGGCCAGACAAAAACAAGACATTTGATTATGTCACCTTCGGTTCTGGGAAATTTGAATTTGAATTTGCATTTTTCACTATTTTCTGACATTTTATTAGGACTGCACAATATGAGGAAAATATGCGATTATAACGTTGAATATTGTGATATTGCTTGCAATAAATAAAGTCATATCAGTTGCCTTTCTGCTGCTTTCAGTATTCTGCTAAAATACAACAAATTGCTTGCTGAATCAAAAAAAAAACTGAAAGGAAGTTATTTCTGACATTTTATTGAACAAATTAAAAAAGGCACCATTAAAAAAAAAGCAAAAAAGAATGATAGTTACATTTTAAAGAGCAGTTTTCTGCAGATGCTCTCTTTCTACTAACTCCTCGATGACATAACATGGAAAACAAGTAATTTAGAAAATAATCATCAAATGCCTCAATAATGAAAACAGTAGTTAGTTGCAGCCATAAACCTGTTGAAGGAGTTGTTCATAGCAGCTGCATCTCAACAAGGAAATATTACTCTCATTAAAATATCACATTTTATATTTCTGTGAGAGATGCTCTGACAAAGAAGGTCTCAGCGAGGAATACGATACCGTAAATCCCGTCCCAGGGCCACCACAAGCATATCTTATGTAAGGTGCAATATATGGAATACACCTCATACATAAGGCAAGAGATGTCAGTGCAAAATATGGAGATAAGAAAGTGGAAGGAAGGAAGAAATCAGCTGACAGAACCAGAAAGTGTAACCAGCAGCAGAGGCAGGCGGAGTGAGAGAGCCTGTCAGGTTATGAAGACCTTCTCCTCGTCTTGATTGAACACAATTGGTGACTTGAGTGAACGTCATCGGCGATAACAAGAGTCTTACTGAATGTACATGATGTTTGACTGGGAATATCCTAATATGCTCAGAAGAAAACCAGTAATATGCTACGTTCCATATCTGGGTTATACAACACTTTGAACTCTGCAGGAGAAATGCTCCGCCAGTGCCTGCATCGGTAGTTTTGCTAATTGTGGTGTCATTTCTTGGAGTATCTTCAAATTCTTCATATCCCTAAAATATATATATAACCTCAGCTAAAAGGTTATGTAAGTCAATAAATCATAATAATTGACTCAAGTATTTAACTTGTGTCAGAAATAAAAAGAATTACAAAAATCTGACATGTTTTTTCATCAGATTTGACTAAATAAACACAGTGGTGTTAGAAGAAAGGACTCCCACTGTTCTTCTTCTCTTGCAATATAAAAAGATTTATTGGGAATAAAGTTTTGATAAGATCCAACATAACCTGATGAAGGTCTGTGTGTTTTTATAAATGTTTTTATAAATGTTTTTATATTGCAAGAGAAGAAGAACAGTGTGCGCGAGTCCCTCCTCGTCCCATGGTCTTCTCCGACGCACCTGTCGATTTGTTGAAGTTCTACTCCTTCACTAAATAAACATATTGATCCAAAGGATTTCTGAATATAGAAACATGAACAAAATATTTCTTAACACTCCATAAGTTATTTGAACGATGTAAATGTTTTTGTTTTTGAGATATGCTCATTTTTATGAGGCGTTTGCAACAGTTTGGACCACACGTCACGTCATGTGATCATCAACAGAGTACGACGTGCTGACTCGAAAAACAGAAGCCTTTATCTTTCTGCAGCAAAAAGAATGAAGTCTCTAGATATTATTGTTCTTATTTTATATCGATTTGAACAGAATCATGTAAACAACAATCTCCTGCAGCCATTACGGGGCAATACACTGGCTCCGCCCACCATGCATCAGCCCGTTTTGGACGGCACGTAACGTAATGTGATGACATCATCAATATTGTTCGACATGATGACGTCAAAGACGGACACTTTTGCTTTCTGCAGCAAAAAGAATGACGTCTCTAGCTGTTGTGGTTCTTATTTTAGACCGATTTAAACAGGATCCTGTAAACCAAAATTTTCCTCGACTTTCAGAGTTGTTGTTCCGACTTCGTTCACGTGAATTTTCCCACTCTGAATTAAATTTTTCCGATCATTCCGATGAATGCAGCATGTGTTTGCACACACTCTCTGATTGGTGCACAGTGGAATCTCAGCTGTCTTTGTTTGCAACCATCCTCCTCTGTATCAGAAATCAATACATAATGACACGGAGGAGCCTGAGTGACTTCATTGTTTGCAGCAGCTGTGCTCGTGTGCTGCAAGTGGAAAAGTACCGCCAGCTGTCCTGATAACAGTTGGAGTTTGTCATTGTGGTTTTTACTCTTCTTTGCTTATCAGAGTGTGGCAGCAGCAGATGCCTGCAGTTTAGATTTCCAGTTTACAAAAGTAAAGGAATCCTTTAGAGTGTATACAAGTTGCACCACACTGATTTTCAAGTCAACAACATCATGCATTTCTTATCAAACTTTTATCACAACTTTGTGTGATCCTTTTTATTATGGATCTCTGACTTAAAATATATACAATGTTGTTAAGAACTCTGTGACCGGTATCGGCAGCAATCGGTGATCGGCCCCAAAAATACTGATCAGAGCACCCTTAACTGTATGTATAATAATAATAATGTTAAATATTCTTTAATCAAGTTATTTGTTTAAGAAAGCAGCCTTCTGAGTACCTCTGCATCGTCAGCACAAAACTGGTGCACAATCCACATAGAAAAGGTCTATTTTCATTCCAGCTCAAAAATCAGATGCTGTATCGGTAATCTGTGAATTTTTCCCCTTTAAAATCTGTATCATATCGGTTTCAAAAATCCCATATCGATCGGTCTCTAGTTTAAAGCCCCCAACATGCAAGAACGCTCAGCGCTGGCCGTTGCATTGTTTTCCTATGAGGAGACAACTTGACGGAGCGATACCCTCAGCGTCGCGCGCCGCTCGGATCCGCCACCGTGCGCTGCACGCAAAGTGCACAGACATGAGATAACGAGATTCATAACGAGACTGATTGACTGTTGTCTCCTCACTCCTCTTAACCGGCAGCTAGGGTCTGCAGGTTTAACTTTATTTAATGTCCTCAGCACAGTAAACAATACAAATGTAGACACAATTAAAACACAGAATAACAACGACAACAATGAAAGTCCATGATCCTGATCTATCGATAAATAAGACTCATTTTGTACATCTCTACGTATTAACCTCCTCCTCCTGATTCTATATTGCACATTTCCCAGTCGCAGCTTGTTAAGTTGTTATTGCCATCGGGAGAAATCACTTTCTGGCTGGGTTGGTTGTGATCTTAGATTATCTGTCTGCGACCGGAGGGAAGTGTCTGGAACTGAAAGTGGGTGAGATGTATCCAACTTCAGTGTCATGGCAGAAGACGAGGCGCCGCCTCAGTGTGTGTGCCTCATGTACAAAGGCCTGTGGCCCCTGGTGTTTTACAAAAACACAGATATGATATAAAACCAATGTGGGACAGAAGCCTGAGTACTGATGAACTCTGTTGTGTATTCATGGTCTGAATTAGGAATATACTGATACTGACATCAGGCCGATACTGACTCAAACAGCTGGATCTATTCAATCCAGTTTATATTCTATTTTCATTATATACTGGAATTTTCAATTCCTGTTTAAGTTTTGACCAATTTATTGCTGCATTTAAAATATTTACACTTGAATTGTAATTGCTGTGAATTTTGAATTTTGTTGCTGGTGCACAGTTTATTATTTTAGTAAGAAATAACATTTCAGTAAATGTATATCAGTAAATTTATATCTATGTATGTATTTGTTACATTTTGTTTGACAATGTTAGGAAAGCAAAGTTTAAGTCCAGTCGGACTGTCAAAAGACTGATCCCTGTCACTGTAGTGATGCATACAGCTGATTAGGCTATATATTTTTTCATACCTTCATACTGCTATTTTACCAGGTATATGGTATATGATGCAGCATTTGTGTGAACAAAAAATATATATATTTGTGTGGCAAAATATTGACATCCAAGCATGAATTCTTCATCATGATATAGATATTTCAGTGTACTTTTGATCCGTTTATTGCAATTATATCACAGCAAAATCAGTTTCTGTGTTTCCGTTATCTGGGTGCAGAAAACACACGTTTAAAACTTGTTTACTTGTCATCTTGCGGACAGACGTGACATGAATTCATACTTTGCATCATGCTGTAGTCATTTTGGCGTACTTCTGATCCGTTTATTGTAATTAAAAATCTGAATCTGAATCTCAAGTAGCGCTGGAACCGGCAGTCCTCCCGATGTGACTTTACTTTCTGAAGAAAGTAGAGAAATTCACCGAGCTGTGTTCGTCTGGGTGCTGTTTTTAATCCAGACATGATGCTGTTTAGTTTAGACGTATCTGAGACTTCTACAACAGGAACAAAGCAGCAGTAGTCTTTATTTTCCACCATGGTTGATAAAAGAAACGTTGTAGGTGCCTACAGCGACGCACTGGCGGGAGTACACGAGTAACGCAAATACACACGTGGTACTGCATCTGTATAAAGAGGAGCGTCTGTATTTTGTGAAATTCCGTCGGGATTTCTAAATACCCTGGTATACCGTGATACCACCCAAGCCTACAGCTTATTAAACACTGGGATCGTATCAGTACTACGTATCGGCCGATACCCAAAACCCAGGTATCGATGTCAGTATATGACTGAAAAAGTCAGATCGGTGCATCCTGACTCAGAATGTTTGCAGGTGCTGGATTAAGAAAACAGTCCCGTGCACCGGGCTCCACCGGGAGGGACAACTGAGGGAGATTCAGCTCCTCTTTGTTTTGGAGGGAGAGGGAGACGCACCTGGCGGAGATCTGCACTGAGTGCACTTTTCTAGTTATTGCTGTAATTATTGGTTTGTTTCAGTAAATCATAAACATCCAACAGGAAAAAAGGTCTTCAGAGATCTTGTAGAAATGTAAGACTGTTCCTGCTTCCATGCATTCTTTCTCTGATGCAGTTTACTGCAACTTGACTTGTTTTAACATTTAAGTGTGTGTTTTGAAAGCATTGTTAGCAGAGAATGTTTGGCATTTTTTTCACCTTTTTTGCTTGAAAAATGACTGAAATGTTTGCCAATTATTTTCCTGTCAATCCACACATTTTTTGTATAGGTGGCTGGGATTTCCATTGGGGTGTTTGTTGTATTTTATGACCAGACATTTAGGGCAGTGATGAGTCAACCATAAGTGTTTAATACTAGTAAGGCGTTAACTTTGTAAAAGCAATGGTATCTTGCTGCCATGCTCTTGTATCTCAATAATGCAGTGTACCGTGAGTCAGTGTTACGTCAATCATTAGCTGAGGCAGTATTTTTGTGTCTGTGGTTTCATTTTATTTAACATGACATTTTCACATATCTTCTCTCTTGATGTCATTAGTCACGTGTGTGTGTGTGTGTGTGCGTGTGCGTGTGCGTGTGTGTGTGTGTGTGTGTGTGTGTGTGTGTGTGTGTGTGTGCGTGCAGGCTGGTCTCATTCCCTGTTTGTAGTA